>LOEQ01003076.1:49352-61160 GCA_001685075.1 Bramus lutescens | reverse complement strand
GTTCAGTGTGTTCAGATTAATATTGAGGTCTTTAATCCATTTGGACTTGAGTAACTTTTTAAGATGGCTTTACCCTTAATTAACCCTGGACTATCTATCCCTAGTTATAAATTCTTGGGTATCTTACACCTTTGTCATATCTTTTCTCATTATCCTTCCCCAAGCCCTTAGTAGTACTACACTTGCTGATACATTGAGCTTGTGTTATACTCTGAACAAAAAAGAGCAATATATAGAGGAGTTGGGTTATTTAAATATGTTTAGTGCCATATTTAGGGTTAGGATGCATTTTATTAATCATTGAATAGGTAGTAGCTATCATTATCTGATCTGTTTAATTCTTATTACAAATCCAATTGTAATGTGATCCTGTGATAAATATCACTTTTTCTTAGTGTGAACAATTGCTCACAACCCTTACTCTTAGGGCTTGGATCACAAAAGCCATTGCGTGTGTCTTAGTTACTTTTCTGTCACTGTGACAAAACACCATGAACCAAGCAACTCATAAAAAAACAGTTAATTGAGGGCACGTTTACTGCTTCACTGCTTGAGTCAGTGACCAACATGACTTAGAGCATGGCAGCATACAAGCAGGCATGACACTGTAGAAATAGCTGAAAGCTTATAATTGATCCACAAACACGAGGTAGAGAGAAACAAACCTAACTAGGAATTGTCTGAGCTTTGGAAATCTCATCCAACATAGCCTTATCTCCTCCAAAAAGGCCACATTTTCTAATCCTTCACAAACAGTTCTCCTAATGGGAGACCAATTATTAAAACACAGAAGCCTATGGAGGCACTTTCATTAAAATCAACACAGTGTGACACTATATATTTTTTGTTTTTTATATTTATTTGTTTCATTGTTTCTTTACATAGTCTTATTTATATCATGATGGCTTCAAACACCCTATGTAGCTAAAGAGGACATTGAAACTTTGATTCTTTTTTCTTACAATTTAAGTGCTGAGATTGCAAGCGTGCACCAACATACCTGACTTATACAATGATGTAGATAGAACTTATGGCTTCAAGCATATTAAGAAAGTATCCAATCATTAGGGTTGAGTCTCTATACCTTGCTTTTTTCTTAGTTACTTGACTTTGTAGTTTCCACACCACAGTCATGGAAGATGGAAGACCAAACATCTTACATGCTACAAGTGCAAGCTTGACTGGGGCATATACAGGTAAGAAGAGGAGGGAAAATAACTTGGTAGTAGTTTTGGGGGGACATGAGGCAAAGGAACAAAAAAATTCATACCATGACACATTCATAAAGAAACAATAACTCATTTAGTTTCTTCCTGAAATTCTGCCAGTAATGAACACTAAGGAGAGATTTCAGCACATCTATTTTTTCTAGCAAAGAATGTATATATTTTATGAGTTTCACGTTTTAATTAATGATTTTATATTCTATATAATACCTTAGGTTATAAATTCAAATGGGGTTTTGAAAGTCCTTCAGGTAAGAAATGTCTTCCATAAATGTAAGATTCATATTAATCTGGGTAATTAATATTTAACTTAAAATTGAATAATTAAGCCTGTCCTAATTCCACATTTTATGGTGTTTCTGAAGCTCTTTCTTCACTTCATGTCCAGGCCAAAGCACCTCACCTTTCTGGTCTTTCTCTTGCTTTGAAATATCAAAATCTATATTATATTTGCACTAAGAATTTCTTTCCATAAGAACTTCTAAAAGCAAGTCCCATATGCAGGTAAAGGTTGTTCCAAAGAAAAGAAGAAACAACTGGCAGATGTTATGAAGTAAAGGATAGCTTCTTCTTTTGTTCAGAGAAACCCCTCATGGGATAGGGGGACATCATGGAATGAACTATGGACAACTGGAAGTTCATTTTGTGTTTTACGTATGTCAGGGTGTTCATGTGGAGGTCAACCCCAAGTATTGTTCATTGGGATCCATCCACCTTGTTTTGTGAGGCAGAGACTCTCCTGGATTCTGAAGATCACAAAGTTAGCTAGCGTTCTGGCTAGTTTGTCTCCAGAAATCCTTCTGCCTCTACTTCCCTGCTGATGGAATAGGAAGCATAAACCATCACTATTACCTCTTTATATTAATGGTGAAAATCAACCCAGGACTCATGCTTATGCATCAAACACTATTTACTGACGTCCCTAACTTCAACTGCTCAACAGGTAGAAATATGACTTAAAAGCTACACCACACCCTATGTTGCAGTGCTGTGTAAGCATGGGGCACCATTATTTTCATCATCAAATTTAGTCCACCATGATCAATGGTCATCAGTCCCAGGAGACTGGGCATCATCATTCTTAGCTGCCATAGAGAAAAACTTCCACTGTACTTACTGCCATGTGTAGGTCAGTCATCAGCGTTTGCTCTGATACAGTAATATGAGCATCCACTTCATTGACCATGGGACACAGGGCTCAGCCTGATGCAAGCAGTGGGAGTACATGCTTATGGGCACACAAGAAGATTATGCTTCAGCTACAAAGGAATATATGGACATTTTGTGAGGTTCCAAACATGGAAAGCCACGAAGGCAGTTGCTATCCATATTGTCTACACCAATATAATAGAAAGCACAGCTTAATCACTTGTACTACCATATTCTTGAGAGTTCCATCACTATGTCCTTGTCCTCTGATTGAGAAGGTGAATTCACAGTTTTGTACAGGAGTAGTTGTTTGGTTTCTTGTTAACTTTTACAATAGTGGATAAATATAATAATTTCCCAGAATGTTCTTTCTTGGAATATAGTGAAAACTCTGGTGTTTGAAACTCAAGTGCTCTGCTTCTTATATTTTGTACTTTCATCAATATGTGTGTGTGTGTGTATGTGTGTGTGCACCAGTGCTTTTGTGTACAAGTTTGACAATACACATGAAGAGGTCAGAAGAAAGCTTGCAGAAGCCGGTTCCAGAAGAAAAACTCTGGTCATCATGCTTGGTGAGACATGCCTTTACCACTGAATGATTTTGATGGCACCAAAATATATATATAAGTTGTTTTGATTTNATATATATGTTGCTTTGATTTTCAATAGATATACATGATTCAAATAAATAACTGTTATTGCTTAATCTCAAACTGTACACTGATATCATCCCTCACCAATTATTCAATCCTTAAGTGCCCCTTTATACAGAACTCATGGTACATTCTAGTGAGGTGCATAAAGAATGTAAGACCTGGAGTATGGAAAGGAGTGCTTTGACATTCTCTGACATGACATCTAGAAAACAGGAACACTAGTTGTTGCCTGAACTAGACCTAGACAAACAGCATCCCAGCATGTATTGGGATAGAGCTCATGAAGCCCCAGTCTTCTCTGATGGCTAATGACAGTATAAAGTTGCTGTGTGAGACAGGAAGTAATGTTGTCCAGTTATATAGACACTAGCTTTTGTCTTTTTTAAGTAAACAATTCATCCATGTGTTCATGCAAGGGAATGTTTATCCATAGTTAAATGTAGTGGAGCATAAAACTGCAATGCTTAGCATAAAACTTTTCACATAATATTGCGAAAAGGGATTGTCTCAAAAAGATCAAGCAACAGGTTTCATAAAGATAATGCTACAGCCAAGACTAATTAAACTAGTTTGATTTCTGGAACTCATGCAGTGAAGTGTGATAACTGACTCATGAAAAGTGGTCCCTGAAATCCACAGGACCACTATGACCTGGGTTCCTCCACCTATTAAATACATAAAGTTATTTGTTTTAAGACATTATAAAAGGAGAAATTTTGGGGAATAAGGAACTCAGTGGGGATTGAAGGGTGATGAGAGCATGATGGGAACCAATATGATCTAAGTGTATGATATGTGTGTTTACAAAATAGTGAAAGAGTAAGTGAAAGACTACATCAACCAAGGAAAATGTGAAAATATTCCAACAAAAAGGCACATATGAAAGTTGCAGTGTAATCATTCATCAGAAAAATGCATTTGTTGCATTTGTTTTTAGTCATTCATGAAGCATGTTTAATGACACATGAATGTGTTTGTGTTCTATAGTGACATATTAGGAAATAGGCAAATCCTAGGGGTCTCTCTGTTTACCTTCTCTTCCTCCTTTAGTCTCCAAGTTTAACAGAATTTCCAAATTGCTCTTCCTAGCATTGCTCTTCTGTGACATCATGAAAGCACTTTATTCAAAGAGCTATTTTATCATCAAAGCTTCAGCCCCAGGCATGTCTATGACACTGAGCACTTGGGAGAGGCCTCTGACCTGAGCAGGTACATAGGAATTTGGCCTCTACATTTTGCTTGTGTGTTATTTAGGAGGACTGAGATATAATGTTAAGCAATTTTCAAAATTGTTGAAATTCTGTATTAATATTTTATTCTATTATAAAATATATGTACATGTTTTATTTCCTCAATAATATTGATGTTTCTTTTCTTAAAAACTGAATTGCTTACTCTGAGAAAAATAATTTCACTAAAATACTACAAATCAAATTTCTTAATCCTAATTTTTATACATATTTTCTATTAATCCTGTTTTCTCAAATTCCAAGATTTTAGTTGTTATGAAAGTTACATTAAATTTAGATGATATTGTGCAGCAAATTCTTACAAGTTTCAAAAGTTAAAAGAATTTTCATACTTTTTTATTCAATTGATGATATTATTCTAGAAAGATTATCCAAATTTGTCCTTGGGACATGTAGACCTTGAGCCTCATCCAAATATGCCTCCAGTATAGTCTCATATCACATTGAGCAACTTGAATTGTTCTGTTTTAATCAAACTATATTTATTATGGTGTGTGTGTGTATGCTCTATGTATGTATGTACAAGTCTATTTGAAGATGCACACAGCTGGAGGGCAGAGAAGGCCTCCTGATGTCTTTATCGCCCTCTGCCTGATTTCCTTATAGAGGGTCTTTAAGTGATCCCAAAACTGCATTTATTTTTGTGCTGGCTGGAAAGCATTATAAATTCTCCTATCTCATTTCCTACCAATGTAGGAGGTGCAGGAGGTGCAGGCATGTGCTGAAGTTGGAAACATGTACAAACCTGCCTCACTTTTGATGTGGGTGCTGTGGATCCAAATCTAGTTGCTCATGTTTCTACAGCCAAAATTTACTGCCAGTCATCCCCCTAGAAGACCCATGCTGACTTCTGAAAGCATTTTAAAAGTGAAATACAGAAGAAATAAGTCTTCCCCTTAATGCTCTTTTAATGACTTATCCCAAGCTTAAAGTGTTTGTTGAAGTCAATAAGAAATATGATAAACAAAATCATGCATTGATTATATACTGAGCTCATTTGTACCTGTCCATAAATACTTATATTAGTTGGGGTTCTTTAGACTGACAGAACTTATGAAATGAGTCTCTCTCTCTCTCTCTCTATATATATGCAATTTATTAATGGCTAGCTGTGAATAGAAAGTCTAAGAATCTAGTAATTTCTCAGTCCTAGGAGGCTGTGTGTCTGATCTGGTCTTCTGTATGTATATATATTCTGGAAATCCAAAGAATTAAGCCCCGATACCAGTGAAGAAAAATATGTTGTCACAAGGCAAGGGCAAACAGGCAAAGAACTAACATCCCTTTATTACTTCATTGACATTACATAGGCTTCCAGAAGAAGGCATGGCCCAGATTAACACTGTACCTTCTAGTCTTAAGATCTGTATTAGAGGCACATGTCATCCTACATCAAGATCACATCAAAAGCCTTTGTCTTTCAAACTATACATCTGGAAGGAAAACAATATTGTGCCATCAAAATCCACCCTTTGTCAACTTGACACACAGTCATGTTTCCTTATGTCATAATTAATTTCCAAATGAAAAACAATAACTTTGTCATAGTAATGCCTAGTTATACCTATTCCATTTTAAATTTCAAATGCATTATATGTGTAATCATGTCATAGTTAGGTTTAACATGATATAATTATCCCTCATAAAACCAAAAATGACTCTAAATGTAGAATAGTGATAATGTCCCTTGAAGTACATTCTTTTATTAGTTTAAATTTAAATATGATAGTTTTGATTGATGCTACAGCATATGATGAGGAAATTAAAAGAAAACAGAAATATCTGTACAAATACATTTTTAACAATATACAACAGAAACACTCATGCCCATTGTAATCTTTTTTCTTTTTCTTTCTTTCTTTTTTGCATCTGGACATGTGTCCTTTGCTGGTAATTAGAACTACCTTCCTCTAGTACTCATTCTGGATTTCCCCCACCTCCTACATGCACTTCAGCAGACCTTGGCTCTTTTCCTGGAGGAGACCCTTCTTGATGGGTCTGTACCCTTTGCTGTCTTGCCTGAGTTGGAATGTTGTAGTTTCCCATTAACTTTAATCACAGGGCACAAAAGTACCAAGAGATGCCCTAAAGGTTCTTCTCTACTTCAGATATAATTCTTCTTGTGTCAATTGTGGAGAGGCAATCCAATTTCCACATGGTAATCTGGATCTATCACCCCTCCTAATACTGTTATTCCTTTCTTAAACTATTGGTTTATGAGCATTAGTTACCCAAAATACCATTGGGAAGTCTGAGTTTCCACTTCAATGGGATGTTTGTTGTCACTCCAGGCAGAAGCATTTCCTCCTCTGGAACCTAAACTTCTAGATTAGAAGAACATAGGGTTGTGGGAACAGGAAATGAAAATTTTCTGTGTGAGTCACTAGGGATAATAGTGAGTGGAACTATTCCCTTTGCACATCTTGATTTCTGGGCCCAGGATCCCTGACTACAGGAGAAACTGTAACATATATCAGACATTGATTCAGAGTAAATCCTGCCTTCTCGAGAACCCTGCCCAGCCCTCCATGATGCTGCCACCTAATTGGTACTCTCTTGTTTCCTCAAAATGCCATTGCAACTTTTTATCAGTCTAGCTGCTTCAGAATTGGGGGGGGGCATTTTAAGACCAATAGATTCACTTCTTTGGCTGTGAAGTAAGTTCCCTTGTCAGAGGCAATACTATGTGGAATACTGTGGTGGTGGGTCAGGGATTCTCCAAGTACATGCATGGTGGTTTTGGCTGAAGCATTACATGCAGCAAAGGCAAATCCATAACCAGCATAAGTATCTACACAAATAGAGACAGAGTGTGTCCTTTACACCAAAGAAGTTGTCCAATATTGCCAACCCGTCACTAGATTGTTGGCTGGTCATCAAGAAGAATGGTGCCATATCTGGGCCTCAGTTTGGTCTGTTTTTGGCAGACCCAGCACTCAGCAGGAGCCGTAGCCAGGGAAGCCTTGGTGAGTGGAAATTCAGCTTGCTGAGCACATGTATAACTCCCATCTCTGCCACCATGGCCATTTTGTTCATGGGCCCATTGTCAATTACAGGAATGAGTGGTGAAATAGGCTCATTGTTCACAAAATGGGAAACTCTATCTGTTTTATTATGGAATTCCTCTTCATCTGAAATCACCTATGGTGAGCATCTAGCTAGTACCCAAGTATCTTTACATCTTTGCCCATTTGGAGAGATCTTTCCACAAGCATCTTCCCAAGATGTCTTTCTTACCAATTTTCCAATCAGTTTTTTCAGCAAGTCCCTGACTATCCTGTCAGTCCGTTGGCTACAGCACATGGATCAGTGAACAATTGTACATCTGGTCATCTTTATTCCGAACCAATCTGTATGACCATGTGTATTGCACGAAGTTCTACACACTGTGAAGATTTACCTTCACCAATATCTTTCAAGATTATCCCAGAACAGAATTGTAATGCTGTAGCTGTCCACTTCTGGGTGGTGCCTCTATAACATGCAGAGCCATCAGTAAAACAGGCCTTACCTAGTCTTTTTTGTCCAAGCCAACCAATCATAGAGAATGCCCCAATATGCTTGGCAGCAGATGGAATTTTAACAGGAGCTGAAACCATTGTCATTTGGGCAACATCTTCTCATATTTTATGATTGTCATCAAGACCTGTATGGGCCTCATTTTGTGCATTATAACTTCTGTTTGATAATAGATTGCTGCTCTGTATATCCTAATTTATGACTTGGTGGGTCTGATGAAACACAGCTCATGATGGGAAGTTCAGGTTGCATGGTAATTTGATGACCCATTGCCTTAGTTTCCACTAAGGCCTGATAGTAGGTCCAGAGCTGTCTTTCAGTGGAAGAATAGTTGACTGCAATTGATGCTAGAGCCTTGATCCAAACTCCCAAAGGTCTCTTCTGTGATTCACCTATAGGGGCCTGCTAATGTCTCTTAAGAGAATCTCTATTTGCCACTGACAACTCAAGTAATATAGGGTTTTCTGGATCATATGTTCCAAGTGGTAGAACAGCTTGGCCATGTTGAAGGTCCCACACAAAGCTAGCAGCTTTCCAAGACACTTGGCATTTGGGCCAGAGCAACACACACAAGTGTGGAATGTGTTGTCTTCAGAATCCAAATATGACCACTAAGATTTGTGCTTCTTTCTTGGTGGACAAGGTTCAATAACATTTTTTCACCTTAGAAAGAATATCTCTGTATGCACCCATACCACAGACTCCTAAGAATGTCACTGAGGCAATGGGTCTTGAATTTTTTGTACTCATTTCCCATCCTCTGACATGCATATTTGTTACCAATGATTTCAAAGTGGTTGCTACCTCCTACTCACATGGTCCAGTCAGCATAATTTCATCAATATAGTGAAACAATGTGATATTTTATGGAAGAGACAGATGATCCCTTTTAGCTAAGTTATGATACAGGGCAGGAGAGTTAATATATCTCTGAGGCAGAACTGTAAAGGTATACTGCTGGCCTTGCCAACTAAAAGCAAACTGATTCTGGTGGCTCTTATGGAGACCTATATCATTAGTTACATAACATATATCAGGAAGTGTGTTAATTTGCTCAACTAAGGACCTTGCATTTGGAAGAGCAGCTGCAATCTGAGTTACTACCTGATTGAGCTTTTGGTAGTCAACTTGGTTCCTCTCATCCCACCTGTCTTCTGCACTGGCTAGACAGGAGCATTAAAGGGAGATATGCGGGGAAGCACCGCTTCTGCTTCTCTCAAGCTTTTGATGGTGGCACTAATTTCTTCCTTTCATCCAGGGGTGTGATACTGGTTTTGATTTGCTATTTTCGTTGGCAAAGACAACTCTAAAGGCTCCCATTGAAGCTTTCCAACCACAATAGCCCTCACTCCACACATCAGGAAACCAATGTGAGAAAACTGCAAACTTCTAAGTATTGTAATTATGCATTCCGGAACGGGGAAAAACCACAGGATGTGTTTGGTGACATATTGGACATACTATGAGTCAGATATCGGTAAACTATCCATTTTCGATCTAGTCTCCGTAAGTCCTTATTTTAACTGGAGGGTCACAATGTTTCTTGGGATCTCCCACAATTATTGCCAGTTCAGAATCAGTATTCAATAGTCCCTGGAAAGTGTGATTGTTTCCTCTCCTCCAGTGTACGGTTGCCATTTTAAAAAGCCATAGGTTTCTCTGAGAAGAACTGGAGAAGGGCTGACTGTAAAACTTTAGGTATCTCACCAAGGTCCTTCTTTAGGAGAAAACTTCATTCAGGGGTTTCTGGATCTGCAAACCAGCTCAAGTCTGATTTACTGGTTGAGATTGTCATTTGAGATAATCCATCACAGTCTGTCTTTAATTTGTTTGAGACTTTTTTTTTTTGACTTGCTGGGGCAGACTGAGAAGCCAATGATAATGGCACTGGGATTTGTCTCTACTGCATGTACTGGCTTTTGGGGATCCTAGTCTATTTGGATGCATACCTTCCTAAGCCTGGATGGAGCAGGGAGAGTCTTGGACTTCCCACAGGGCAGGGTACCCTGCCCTCTCTTAGGACTGGAGAGAGAGGGGGAGGATGGAGGGGAAGGGGGGAGCAAGAAGGAAATGGGAGGAAGGGAGGAAGTGGAAATTTTGAATGCTATTGTTTATAAAGCAATAAAAATAAAGAAAAAAGAAAAAAAACAAATCAAAAATAAATACAACAGACTTCATATCTATTTTGTACCTGAAAACACCATGATGATTAGCCAGGACAAAAGGTCCATAAGAGTCATGCCATTATAAAACTCACCTTGCCTCTGCTGACCATTATGATTTAGGTCATTATGAACATCGTTTTGTATTGGTTGCCCATTATGATCACTATAACCACCTTGCCTCTGGCAATTCAATGCTGCCACATGGCCCCTAGTACCCTGGGGCCCAATTAAATACATTGAATTTAATTCATCCATTTGAGTATCAGTATCTCCAGCCCTAAGGTCTGAAACAAGGAAAAGGTCAACAGCAAAACTTTTCAGACATGCTGGTGCCTCTCTCACCATTTTGCTTCTTATAGGATTCATGAAGAAAATGTCTTCTGTGAATTTCCATTGTGGATGACTGGGTTTTATAGAGTGTACCTCTCTAGCATTGCACTTTGCAATTTTCCTGATCCTCAAAATTTCCTCTTCAACACTAAACCAAAGGATATCAGACATCTCCAGCTTCTTTTCAATAGGTCCTTTTTTGATAAATGTGTCAGTCAACCATTCAATCAGGCTTTTCACACCAGTTTTTTAACTGTGTGAGCTTCCCTAGTAAATCTAGAATCTTGACTCAGAGGGCCCATATCAATAAACTCAGCCTGATTTAGTTTAATGTTCCTTCTATAGTTATCCCACACCCTTAAAATCTATTCCCATACAAATTCCCTAGACTTCTTCTCAACTTCAATAGGCTCCTCCCATACCTCCTATCCCAAATTTATACCATCTCATTCTTTACCAATTAAGGCCCTTACTTTAACTGCTGACCCCCTTTGAGGCTGAGACTTTAATTTTCACTATAGTTCAATCAACCTTATAATGAGGGCTTCATTTTGATTTCCTAACTCTTGTGCTCTGTGGCTGCTGGAGATAGGATTCCTTCAAGGGCACACTTAGAAATTTTGGACTGTTTATTGTCACCTGTAGCTGGGCTACTTTATCACTAAATTCATTATTGTCCTTTACGATATTCTGGTATTATGAAGTTGAGTAATTTCATTATGGGCCACCTTTCTATTCTTTAGCAATTTATCCAGAGTAATTAAGAGAAACTAGCATAAACATTTCATTATTTTCCTCAAATTTTCAACAGTTTCACATATAACACCACTAAATCTATTGCTGTTCACTATTGGTGAATTGAGATAATCAATCATTTATCCCTTTAAATTTGAAATATAGCTTACACCATTGGCTTTCAGTACTTTCCATAGTAACAGGAGAAAGAGCGACTGAAAATTTTCAGTAGGTGAAGTTCCTGATAAATTAAAAAGCCCATTCCAGAAACTTAAAAGATTCATGCTTAAGCTTCTGTCTCTCTAGAACCACTCTGATACTAAAATTTGTATATGTCAGGGTTTTCTAGTCACAGAACTAATGGGATGAATCTGTAACCTCTCTATCTCTCTTTCTCTCTTTCTGTCTCCCCCCTCTCTCTGTCTATCTGTATGCCGGCAGATGCTGCTTGTTCATTCCTGGCTGCCCAAACCTGAAATAATCACATAGAAACCATAATAATTACAATACCACTTGACTTATTAGCTCATGCATATTTCTAGCTAATTATTAAATCTTAAATCAACCCTTCTCTATTAATCTGTGCATCATCACGAGGTTGGGACCTACCAGCAAGGTTCCAGCAGGCATTCTTCTGCACCAGCTAAATGGTATCTCTCTGACTACTCTTTTCTCCTGTATCTTCTTGGAATTTCCACCTTGTTTATTCTGCTAAGTAACTGGTAAAACAGCTTTATTCATTAACCAATAAAAGCAACACATATAAAGAAGGACTTCC
>LOEQ01003076.1:21310-42324 GCA_001685075.1 Bramus lutescens | reverse complement strand
CAAAGAAAGCCAGCCTACAAACCACAATCCCAGAGAACTTAAACAACAATGAGGCCACTAAGAGATACTTACATAGATATAATCTACATAGGAAGTAGAAAGTAGAAAAAGACAAGATCTCCTGAGTAAATTAGGAGCATGGAGACATGACAGGAGGGTTGAAGGGGGGAGGAGAGAGTCAGGGAGGGGAGCAGAGAAAAATGTAGAGTTCAATAAATATCAATTAAAAAAAGAAAAAAAGATAACCCTGGAAAACCCATCTTAGGATGAGGTTTTGGCAAGTTAATTAGATGAGCCTAGAGGGACTTTTCATTGCTGGATTTCAATATCTTGATAGCTAAACTTGATTATCACTCTCAGGAAGAGAGATGGCCAAATATGGGAGTAGATCTTGGTGATTAGCTTTAGGAATGTAATCTAAGGTTTTGAGTATGCAGAGGAAACTGTGGGAAAAAAAGCTTGATCTGATTTGTAGGTGCTAGCAAAAGTCCCTTTATCTGTACATTGGTCTGTTGTACTCTCCCTAAATGAGTAGACATGTGTGTTGCATCTTCCCAGGAAAAGTTTTGTTACACAACACTACAATGATGGATTGAAAATTATGAGGTTAAAAAAAATGAAGTACAAAATCTAAAAGACTCTTTTGCCTCTGTTTCATGTTTGTCAGTCACTTTCTTTTGTGTTGTCCAGAATGTCTGGCCATTTACTCTGTGAAGCAGGAAACTTGGAGAATCATCCTTTCTTTTGAAAAGTTTTGCAGTCAATTTTCTGTGGGTCATGCATGTTTAGTTCATACAGCATACCATCAAACAGTCCAGGCAAGTGCAGTTTCTGGCCCAAATAGCTAGTCTTGTCACATTGAAGGCTAATTCCATAATGAATTTCTTCAATGCCCATCACCCTCCCTGAAGTAATTGGTGCTGGCAGAAGCAGACATGTCTCACTGTCAATAAAAGTCTAAAAATAATCCAGACTCTCTGTGTATCTTATATCTTTATATGGATAATTTTATACTCTATTACTTTTTATTATTAATTTTATCATCTTACTCTTTAATCAATGAGTATCTGTAATCTTTTATATTACTTTTACTTTGTCTTTAAATACTTCCTTTTACTTTAAAAAATGAGTTATAGAAAGAGTTTATTTATTTCTATAAATATAATTTTTAAACACATTATGACCCATCCAGAAGTTTATTTTTTGTCCAAATCTGTCTTTATTGCGTACCAGTAATCATTTTTAATCACTGCTTTAAATTGTTAAGTGGGCATAGCTAAGACCAGAGTACTTGCTTTGGCTGTTTGTTCAACCCTTCTCAGCTTTCCAACATGGCAGAGGTTGGTTTACGGCCAGCTCTGGGAGCCATGTTTGCCAACCCAGTTCTGAGAAGCTGTTGGTCCATGTTTCCACCATGTAACTTCAAACACAGTGTGCATAAACACCATTAAAGTGCTTCATAACATGACCTCCCAAAAGAACCAGATCCATCTGTGCCCCCACATATCAGGAAACTGTCTCTTAAAGAATTAGCACAGTTTTTGTTGCTAATGCTGAGTCAGGAAACTTTCTTTTAAGAGCTTAACCTCTGCTTGACACCAGCAGAGCCTATCTTTAAAAATTTGGCTCCATGAAGCTCCACTTTATTAATGTATTTGAGGGTCTAGATATCCCACTTTTTTTAAAAAAAGGCTTTTTAAGGATTATGTCGCTGAATATTGAGTGCCATTTTGTAAACATAGACTGCTTTTGTTTCCTAACTGCTAGACCCAAATAATCACACAGAAACTATATTAATTACAACACTGTTTGGCCAATGTCCCAGATGTATTTCTATCTGTCTAGCTTTTATATCTTAAATTAACCCATTTTTATTATTCTATGTATCACCACAAGGGTGTGACTTCTGGAATCATTCTCCTTTGGCAGCTACATGGCATCTGCCTGACTCTGCCTTCTTTCACCTTTCATTCAGTTTAGTTTTCCTGCCTAGCTCTAGTCTGCCCTGCCATATGCCAAAGCAACTTCTTGATTAACCAATCATAACACATATACACAATATAAAGAAGGGAATCCCAAATCAGCCTCTGAAATTATGAATGGTTTAATCTATGAAGGAATTCAACATTTAAATATACCAATTTGAAATTATAGGACTAAGGATGATGGATATTTGTTGGAGGAAATAGTTACTATGGTCAAACCTTTGGAGTTATATTTTGCCCTGGCCTTTCCATTCTTTCCTTATTATACTGTTACCATAACATCCCCACAATGATGTCCCAGAAACACAACCTAACATCTTAAATTTCCAAAGAAGTAAGTTTTGTCCTGATAGTGATAGAAAGCAGAAGACACACTATTTGCTTGCCAAGGGTATACCCTTGTTCTTTTACACACTTATGTTCTTCTGAATATTGTACTAAACTTTCTAAAACTTCAAATTTGATTTATATTTACATTTCTCCATTGAAACATTGTCATTAAGTAGCCTCTTAGACTTTAAATATTTTTGATTGGAAAAACATCGGACACACCTGATGAAGTTTCACTAAAAGTAATTGTAAATTTCATGTAGGCTGAAAATACAGGTTGCAGTATTTTAAACATTCCTTCTTGTTTTTCATCTCATCTAAAAGGCACACATTTCAATCCTGAGATGAATAAATGCACAACTTTCTGTGGTTTTTACTTTAAAATATGTAAACTCCTCTTTATAAAACTGCAAGTTTTAGGCAAGATTCTGAGCATTAAGTAATTATTTGTTCTATGTTTCTCACCTCTAAACAGTAGAGAAAATAGACAAATAAAAATTGCAATCCCTTTAGAGAAGTTTTAACTCTGGGTCTTATAAGTATAGGAGTGCACAGACTGTACTTGAATTACACAGATTTGAAGAACATATGAAATGTTTTTATAAAGATGTAGTTGGCAATTATATAAGCAAATGCCAATGAATAATGACCACCTGTCATCAGAGATTTGCCTACAAAGAGATGCTGATGTTGTCTATTGATTTTCTTTGTCCCTCTTCATGTGAATAAACTCTAGATTCCCTATACTCCCTTTAGCTCCAATGAAGTCTATTGCTCTAACTTTGCAAAAATAATTCATGGATGGTATATTTTTGAGTGTTTAATTTGAAGTATTGCTCCTTTTGCCTTCATTATATAGAAAACAGGATCATTATTCAGAGCCCACTCAATGAAAATATTTCTAAATCAAATTATACTTAATGTAGCAAGTACTTTTTAAAAGCATGAATAAATATTCCAATTGAGATGAATACATCAATTAAATCCCTATTTATCTCTGTTTTGCAATTAGGCACTGAGTTCTCAGCATGCAGTTGATCACCTGGTGTATAGTACATGAGTGTTGCATGTGATAAACAAAAAGCAAAGGGTACCAGATCATCTTCCAGTGCTTAGCAGTAAAATGTAGAGGCACTGATTTATCAGGTACTTTGGTGTAATCATTATTTTCTCTGCCCTAGGTTCCCTTTCTGAAGTGATTAAACTCATGTGTTCTGATTCTCCAGAAAAAAAAATGTCATAAAACAATCAGACAACCACATTTTACCTCTAAGAGATTTTCATCATATGGTGGTCTCTATAAACATGCTGTTTTATTCCACTTTTGTTATTTATTTTCACTGATCAAACAAGGTATTGAACAATATGTAAATTTGAACTAGGACTCATTTTTCCATTTATTTGGCTTTTAAAATCAGGAGACATAAATTATACATAACAATTAGTTTCATTTTTACATGCATTTAACATGCTTTGACCTTTAATTTCTATTGTGTTACTCCTGCTTCTGCTGAACCACTCTTCTTCCCAACTTTCCCAGTTTGAATTCTATGTTTCTGTCTTCTCTTGAAATCAACAAGTTTCATTAGGGTTGCTTATAGGAGTATGGGTCAAAAGTTACTTACAGGATCATGGACACCCCATCAGTGACTGAACTACTGAAAAGAATGTTTTTCTTTCTTCCAGTGAACATTAACTTCGAGAAATTCTTTGAATGACAAAAGGCCTGTGAGCCCCTTCCTTCTGTGAAAGGATATTGATGAGCTCAATATTGCATAGGTTTTGTAAAGGGGTTTCCAGATTGTATCAGTCATACCATGCCCCAAAAGACATCTTCACAGCATTTTCAAACACTGAGTATATACTCCCTTATGTTAGAACACAGGCCTGCATACTTAGGCCATATTCCGTAGCCAGAATCATGCACACCTCTCAGCAGCTCTGCTCTCCCAAGAACAGAGAATTAGGAGGCAGCCTCAGAAGAGATGTCACAGTTCTCAATTTGTGGAACCTGGGTTATCCATGCTCTTTGTCACATACACGTATGCTATAATGAGCTAAGTCATGTGATGTGGAACTTTTCTTCATGCAGAAATGGGTATAAATGGTCAGATTTCTGCTACAAACATAGTTGAACAAATGTCTTTGTAGTATGATTGAGTACCTTTTGGGTATATTTCCAAAAGTGGTATTGCTGGGTCCTGAGGTAGGGTGATTCCCATTTTTCTGAGAAACTGCCATATTGATTTCCAATGTGGTTTTACAAGTTTGCATTCCCACCAACAATAGATCTTACTCCACATCTTCTCCAGCATAAGTTATCATTGGTGATTTTGATGTTAGCCATTCTGATAATTGTAAAATGGTATCTCAGTTGTTTTGATTTGAATTTACCTGATGGCTTAGGATGTTGAAAGTCTCCTTAAGTGTTTTCAACCATTTAACATTTTTCTGTTGAGAGTTTGCTGTTTAGTTCTTTATCCTATTTTTTAAATTTGGTTATTTAGAATTTTAATGTCTAATTTCTTGAGTTCTTTATATATTTTGGAGATTAGTCCTTTATCTGATGAGGGGTTAGTGAAGAACTTTCCCCATTCAGTAAGCTGCCTTTTCAGTGTGGGTGGAGAGGTATGTGGAGGAATTGGGAGGAGGGGAGGTATTAGAAACTTAGATTGGTATGTATAATGAAAGAAGATTATTTGTTTTCTTTTAAAAAATATAAAAGGTCCCATTTCTTCTTTGTTCCTATATCATGACTGCTCCAAAACTCCTCTTGTAGATTGCTTGAGAGATTCCCTGAAGATTTGCTTCACTGGCCTCCCCTGACCATTCCTCTCATGGAAGCTATCCTTTATGTTCCACTTTGACTTCCCATCTCTCTCTCTCTCTCTCTCTCTCTCTCTCTCTCAATCTCTTTCCCAATAAAGCCCTGTCCAAGCTTTAAAGGCAAGCTTCCCCTTCCCTCTAGGAACCCATCATGCCTATATCTCCATGTATTGTATTAAAGGCCAGCTTTACCTTCCTTCTAGGACCACATCATGCCAGGATTTCAGTGTATTGTGTTGTTTCTATCTAATTACTACCCTTCCTAGCTTGAGACCCAAACATGATCTTAAGACCGTTGATTCTATTATACATCATGGAAGCAAGTTATGTGTTGTGTTATTTTCTGGAGTAACAACTGCTGTTAAATTCTTTTTGAAACTACTGCATGTAGTCAATGTCAGACACACTGAATGATGTGGTCACTGCTGAGAAGGAGTACAGGTAATTATGCTGCATAAAACATTGGCTGCCATCTCTCCTTGTTGGTCAATAGTTACAAAGTGGGAATAATGATGAAAGCCATATTTTAAAGAGTTTTGATGAGTTAATAGCAAGGAACTCAAAGAATTACCTATTACATTATAGGTATCAACAGTTTATGAATATAATACCCAAGATTGAGTATAAATATATTACATTTCTAGTTTCCAGAGTGGACCACACACTTAACATTACCTCATTTAATTCAGTTTTAATAATGATATTTGAAAGTGATTCAACATTTATAGATGTCAAGCAAGTTTAAGTTCAGTGTAGTTTAGTTATATAAAATAGGAAATGACTTGGACACAGTCTTCTTAGAGTTGACTGGCACTTAGTTGATGCTGTCTTTAGAACACTGATTTATAATAAATTTATAATACTCTATTTTTAGTTGTAGGAGAAAATGAATCTTCTGTCCATTGCTGGATCACCATTCTCTTATGTTGAATAATTATTAAGTAGTTCTTTCAATTAAGAATGCAGTCAACAGAAACATAGTCAAATCAACTGAGCTCAGAATCTAGTGAAGTAGGTGCCCAATAACCAACTAATTCCATAGAAGAAAGAGTCACTCTATAGATATTTTGTATCTTTTTCCATGAAAGTTCAATAAAAGTAATTAATAATAATGATGATGATGATGATGATGATGATGATGATGATGATAAGTTTAGGAATTTGAAACTTAACAGGGATTTTCATGAATCCACATTTCTCTGTTTGAATGGGTAAGAAAATGTGACTGGGTGGTGCTGACACATGTCTTTAATTTCCAGGATGCACACAGAGGCATATATATCTCTGGGAGTTTGAGGCCAGCCTGATATACAGAGCTAGTTCCAGGACAGCTAGGACTACACAAAAATGCCTAAAGAAACAACAAAAATGTGTTTGGCTTCCCTGTGATAACAAAGAGAAATTTGAGGCTAAACTCTGAAAGTTGCATTTAGTGGATGTTGAATAATGAACAGGGAAGCAAAATCTTGAAAGTAAAATCAGTTCTTGAATTCACATAGTTCTAGTTAAAGAAAGTGGAGCAATTATCTTACATTTTAAGAAGATTTATGTAGTATATTCACAACATAATAGTAAATAGACAAAACTCCATTATATTAATCATCTACTGTGAACAGAAATTCTTATATATACTTCCTTACATATTATGAAATCACTTACAGAAGACAGAACATTCTTTCACTTGACAGATATCAAAACAAAAAAATTATTTAAGCTTTACTAAGAAATGCCACAGAGCAAGTAATAACAAAATTCACACTAATTGAACTACTAACATATCCTAGGTATTGATTCATTATTAAACATTGTAATTAACAAATAATCAGCAATTAATAATATTAATAAATAGTATTAAAATAAATGTTGATAAGATAAAAGCAGGTTGCAAAGTAAGTATCATGCTAGAATAAGTATTCTTGGTAGAAGGAATTAAACATATAAGGTTAATTTGGTGTGTGGTAGTAAAATGCATAAATGCTATACATTGGACTCTACATGATGAAAACAAGCAAGAAGGGAACAGAAGGTTCTAGAAATTAAACAGGGTCATACCCGCAGAAGCAAGTGAAAGAATGAAATTCTGCACCCTAGATGAATTCCTATCATGTCACACCTATGTGGAAGGGCACAACAGAACCTGGAATAAAAGGTAAGGTTAAGAATGAGAATATAGTTGACAGAGAGTATCAAATTGACCCCTTGCTTGAACATTCTCTGAAGAAAACTATTTATAATTAATATAACAAGCTAAAATAAGCAATGACTTATGCTAAAATTCATAGAATTTATGTACCGTTGCATTAGACATGCTGGTTTGCCACCCAAATATGATAGTCATAGAACATGAAGTCCTTGCTTCATGAATCCTGAGCAGATAAATGAAACCAAGGTCCTCAGAAAAGAGTGCTGGAGGAAATTTTAAACACATGAGGCTACACTGAGAAATTGTCATATGTAAGCCTGAAGGTGAATTCTCACTACGCAACAACTGTGCCTTTATCTTGGACTTTTCTGTCTTCAGTACAGTGGGAAATAAATTTCTGTTTTTATAAACTGTGTACCCAATGGCAATTTGGTATTACAGATGTGACAGATGTGACAGCCTCATAAAAGGCTTCTGAGGGTTGCATAATCTGATCTTATTTTCTCTCTCTTTTTTTTTTCAGGCTCTTCTCCACTCATGCTATCTCCTTAGATTCATGCTTCTATTATTCTGTCAGAGGCTCACTTCTCAGTTTTATTACTTTTCAGGTTTTATCCGTTTGGGTCCTGGTTACTCCAGATTTCCAGGGCCTTGTTCAACAAGCTTTGTGTGATTATTTTTCATATGCATCTTCTCAGTGAAACACTATAAAAGCTCATCTGATCCTGCAAGATAATGTTTGTAATGCAGTCTCCCTTTACCTTCTCCATCAGGGATGGTAATCAGAGGAAGGTTCAGCCTTGCAAATAGCAGAGAATGCCCAGTGTGTCTAGTATGAAGAAACATTAAACAGAAAAAAGAGAAATACCCAAAATCCACATAATAAATCATTGGTAAGATCCAGGCAAAGATATGTAGGAATGAGCACCATGAAGGATAGAGCAAGAAAGATATGTATAACAATCTTACTATGAAATAATTTAATTATGTGTGAGACATGATTAGATCCTGGTGTTTGGGATCTTAGAACATACAGCTAGGTGGATCATCAATATTTTGTAGTAGTACACGTAATAAGCTCAAGCATAAGGGTGAGAGAGTAAATGCCATATAGTTGACAGAACTTCAGTTTGGGAGTGTTAAAATCAAGACCCAGAGGGCAAGGTGAGGATTAATATTAAACTTTGCTTATCACGTGGAATGATGGAAAACATCACTTGCCAAAATTTTCCAGGAAAGCTTAGAAGGTAACTCTTTTAACCATTATAGACCTGACGGAGTATTAGTTCATTCTCTGCATTCGGGAATAGAGCTGACTGTAAAATATTCTGTCATGAGCCTGAGCTGCCTAGCTGTCTAGTGCTGATAATGGAAGGATAACTCTAAAACTGATGATAGAATCTTGGAACATAGAGGGCAGAAGGTGTCATTTTATTGTTAGAGGCTGGTGTAATAACCACAGTATAAACCATGGTAGGAATGGCAATGAGAATATCTTGCCCTGGAGATATTTGCAAAAGACTAGTAGATAACAGTATTCAGTGAAGCAAGACAGGAGAATATTTAGTTGTGGTATTTGTTTATTTGTATAAGAAAATAAGAATAAATAAAGGAATTTGTGGATTAAAGAAGCAAGTAATAAAGTGATGCCCAATACCTAGAAAAGAGCAGATTTTGCTTCATAGAGATCATACTTCCTATTTTAAGGCAAACTCCATGGGCAGGATGGGAAAGTCAAATGAAGGACTCTGTAATGCCACAAGTATTGACGGCAAATGCAAATATTTCCAGACCTTAAGAAAGGAGCCTACAGTAATATATCTGTTAAAACTGATAAAGGCAAAAGAGAATGCCTTGTCTTTTTCAGAGTTCTCAGCTCTAAGAATTGGAATTTTCCCAGTCACTGTTTTACTGCAGTGAAGAGACACCAAGACCAAGGCAATTCTTATAAAAAAAAAACATTCAATAGGGGACTTGCTTAAAGTTTCAGGGGCTTAATCCATTTTCCTCCTGACAAGGATTATAGTGCCAGGCATTGCAGGCATGGTGCTGGAGAAGTAGTTGAGAAATACATCCTAATCTACAGGCAAAGATAGAAAGGGAAACTAATCTGACATGGACTTTTGAAATCTCAAAGATCTTCAACAGTAACACAGTTTCTCCCATAAGGCCCCATACCCTAATCAAATACTTCCACTCCCCACTTCCTAAGCATTCAAACTACGAGACTATCTTATTCAAACCACCACAGACATGAAACCAGAAAAAAATGTTGCTAGAATTTACAGAAAAGACTAAAGAGGTGAATTAGGGTTGAAGTTCCTGGCCTAATTCATCTTCCCATAGTGTTGCCTTTCCTATACACTTTCCATAATGTTTTCTCTAGTTTTCAAGTTTGTAATTGGCATATATAGATTTCATAGCAGCCAGACCTTCCATTCGTCCTATGATCTATGGAAGTAGAGCCATATTGACAGTAAAAGTCCCTGAAATGGCAATGTACACATTTCTATGCTTAGTAAAGTTGGTAAATCAGAAGTGATAATGCGCCATGTGAGCCTCCAGGAGATTATAGTAGTGTTGAGAATTTACTGCACTAAAGGATGTAGTAATGAGGGGAGCGGGCCCTGCTTTTTGTCCTGCCCGGCTCCCGCANCCACCCACCTAAGGGTTGGCCTATCAAAAGGGCCAAGGCAGTTTCTTTATTAACTAATGAAAGTAACACATAGACAGATGACCCTCCTACATCAAAAGGATGAAGCAATGCTTCTGCCCATTATTCACACAATCTTGGACATAAAAGCTTGTATGGACTCTGAGCACAAGATGGTTCTTGGAAAATGAGGGTGATCTATTACAAACAAACAAATGATAGTTACAATTATAGCTACATGGTTGTTGTAGTTGATTTCTCCCGGAGAAGGAATATAGCGTGTGACACTATTTTGGCTTTTTGACAAATGAATACAAGTTTCTAAAAATTTTCCAGCAAAAAGTAACAAAAGAAGTTGTAATTCATGTGGGGGAATATAGTAACAGTCTCCATGTACTGTTAATTTGCCCACTTTATGTCCTTATATTATTTAAGGGATCTTGATCATTACTTAGAATGTATTTGTGCACTGAATCCCCAAGTTCATATGTTGAACCTTAATCTCCAATGTGAGGATGTAAGAAGTGAGTCCTTTGACCCTGCACTTATACATATATTTATGGTACACATATGAGAGATGCTACCTGGAACCCATCACTTTTTACTATATAAGGACACAATAAGAAGGTACCATCCATGGAACATGAAGTGGTATCTCAGTAGATAGATATTGAACCTTCTAAGACCTTAAGATTAGATGTTCCAACCTTCGAAACTGACATTAACAATTTTTGTTCTTTATCGGACATTGAGCCTGTAAAGTTTTTGGCACAGCACCAGGAAACTCAATAACATTTATCTGATAGCCAGTAGGGCACTAGGGTATCCTGCAATCTCACAATGGTGACAGCATGGTGGTAATAGGATCTAATGAGTAGTATGACATGTGAAAGACTCTGAAATACCCATTATGGCACCCAAACACCAGAAAGAGGAAGAAAATATCAACAGGCACTTGAGAGTTTGTATCTAGATAATTTTCAGGGTCCTGTGGATAGTGCTATGTTGAATCAGGAGCTCAAAATTGAAATACAACTTTTCCATTTTATACCTGCCACAATCAAGGAACAGATCTAGCTTTTGGTAAGTCATAGTTAACATATTATGAGTTTGCAATACTACTCCCTCTGTTTGGCAAATAGAAAGTCCTGAAGAAAGGATTTGGATCTAAACAAAGGGAGATTTTTAAAATAGTTTTAGGTTGTATTAAAGTTATAGGACAATCTATGTGATCTACAAAGCCAATGAACATGGAATTAACAAGGAAGGATACCATGCCAAGTAGATACATTCTGTCACAATATTTTCTTACTGTGCAAAGTTTCCAGAATAAAACCATGTCTATAGGGACAGAGGACAACTCGATGGCCAAAAGGCACACAAGTTATGCTATGCCACATATTAAAATATTCAAATTTTCCCTTGGATATGCAACAAATGCAACAAGCAACAAGTATCAGATATGTTGTCATCTAAATGAGAAAAAAAATTCATCATTGAACTTCCTTAAAGTGAATTAGCTGAGCTGGCCTCTGAAAAATTGTGGAAGTTAGCTGCCTTGATTACATGGTGATGTAATCGTGTTTTTTTTCTTCTAACCTAGAAACTGAAGTTTTAATGGGATAAAGTTATCCTCCCTCTCTTTCTCTCCCTCTCTCTCATGTGTGTGTGTGTGTGTGTGTGTGTGCGTGTGTGTGTGTGTGTGGACACAGCTAAATGTAAATGGATGTGGTTTCTATGTATGTGGAGGGCATAGAATAAATTTATTTTAATGTTCTTCTGCAATGGCACCTAGATTTTTGTTTGTTTCAAAGTCTCTAATTGGCTCGGGACTCCCTACTGAGGATGTTAGACAGGTTGGCAGTGAGCTCCAGAGATCAGCCTGGCTCTGCATCCATCGTTCTGAGATTACCAGTTGCCACCATGATTGACTTTTTCATGAATTCTGGAGATAGTACACAGATCCTTGTGGTTGCATAGAAAGCCTTGAGTCTTCCCAAAAGAATGCTGACCCTGAAAACAGTCATACAAATGACTAGAAACAAGCAAGAGTAGGTAGATTCCCGATGCTCCTGGCTTTCATGAAGCAGCACAGGCCAAAACATCAGTTTCAATACATGTCCTTTGATAAGTTCTTCCTTCATTTTTGCTTCTTCATGAATTTCCAGAAGAAAGATAAGAATTCTCTTAGCCCATAGGCATTCAGAATAACAATATACATTCATGGTACCAAAACAAATGCTATTTCCTAAGGACTCACAAAATAAACATGAAGACCTGAGCCCCAATTATGACTTTGTGATTGCTGAGGTAATGGTCCATGGAGTAGTCACTTAACTTGAGGTCCTCCTCTTTCTCCTTATTGGGACATTGAAACATGTCAGCTCTTTTCTGCCATCCTTGCCATGTCAAATGTTTATGGAAAAGGATCTTAACAGCTTGAACTTGGGTATATCAAAATTCAGGCATGGACCTGGAAAAGAAATTATCAAGTTAATATTATTGTTCAAACACACTGATCTCTAGAAAGGATACATGTAGCCTATTTCTACATTGTCCATACTCATCATGGAGCTATCACCCTTACTGGGAAGAACTTATAGGATTTTGGTTCTTATGAGATAGAACTGGCAGAGTTCCTCATATTTTTACAATGGATTCAGCATAACAGTCAGTTTATGAGATGTTCAAGATTTAGATGAGCTGAATATTAAGTTGTTAGCAGTTGATCAATATCCCTGTTTTCAAAATCTTTCAAAATTATTTATTCTATGTTTATGTTAAAATTTATAATGTTAATTTTCCTTTAACATATTTCTTCTACAAATATAGAGTAGTAGGTCTATTATTTCTATTTTATTCCATGTACAAATACTTTTACTCCATTGTTTAATCCATTCATAGGTAGTATTATTATCATTGTTTAATTGTCTGCCATTAACTTGTGTTTATTATAAATCTGTTTTTGTTTCCTTTTTCAGTTCTGTAATTTTAATAATTATGATTTTGCTATTACATTTCCACATGATTTATTAGGTATGTCTTAAAGATCTACTTACTTATTGTTTTAATATGTATGTGTAGACATGTACATGGCACAAAATTTCTTTAGAAATCAGAATACAAAATTTAGGAATATGTTCTTTCCTTCTACTCTGTTGAAGTAGATTTTCACTTGTGTTTTGTTATACCCATTATTTTCTGTTCAACTCTACTGTCCATACCTTTTATCTTGACAAAGAAGTGCTGAGATTAAAGATGAGGACTAACTCATCCAACTTTTTACTTGACTTCCAGATATTGTATTCACATTGTGAGGTACAGATGTCAAGTAAAACACCAGTTCTTACTCATTCATCTTAATGTTTCAACAGCTTTGGAATTATTCTATTACTGTTTTAAGCTGCTATTGGCAGGTTAATTAATATCTAATTCCATTAGTATAATTTATTGTAATCTTGTTGTAAATAATAACAGTATATATTAGCTGTCCATCAATCATTATCTTCTTAATATTATACCATTTCTTCATCTATTTCCCTTGTGCTATTATTGACAAATAAATTATACAAATGTTACATTTCTATCATGTATAGTCTCAGCAAGTATATGATCATCTCATACATATGCAACTTGTTATTTATTTGCTTAGTGACAGTTGTAGAGGTTTGAAAGAAAATGACCACAAAAAGGAGTGGCACTATTAGAAGGTGTGGTCTTGTTAGAGGAAGCATGTCAGAGTCAGGCAGGATTTAAGATTTCTTTTGCTCATTTCCCTCCATGTGACAGATACTCAACTTCCTTCTCCCTTCTGGTCAAGATGTAGCTAGCATAATGTCTGTCTACATGCTATCATACTCACCATCATGATGGTAATGGACTGAACCTCTGAAACTATAAGCCATCACCTGAATTGGAAAATACTTTCTTATCACCATAGAACCTTCATCCGGCGATGGATGGAAATAGAGACAGAGACCCACACTGGAGCACTGAACTAAGCTCTCAAGGTCCTCGAGCAGAAGGCGGGAGAACATAAGCAAGGAAGTCAGGACCTCAAGGGGTGCATCCACCCAATGAGACAATGGGATTGATCTAATGGGAGCTCACCAAGGCCAGCTGGACTGGGACTGATGGAGCATGTGATCAAACTGGACTCTCTGAATGTGGCTAACAATGAGGGCTGACCATGAAGCCAAGGACAATGGTGCTTCTTATTCTGCTGCATGGACTGGCCTTGTGGGAGCCTAGTCTGTTTGGATGCTCACCTTCCTAGACCTGGATGGAGCGGGGAGGCCTTGGACTTCCCACAGGGCAGGGAACCCTGACTGCTCTTCTTAGAACTGGAGATGGAGGGGGAGAGGGAGTGGGAGGAGTGGGAGGAAAATGGGAGGAGTGGAGGAGGTGGTAATTTTTAGTAAATAAATAAATAAATAAATAAGAAAGAAAAAATGCTTTCTTTGTAAGACTTACCATGATCATATATTCACTGCATCAAAAACCTAACTAAGACATAATTTGGTACCAGGGATTGAGGTAGTGCTGTGATAGGCCAAACCATGTGCTCATTTAGAGGAATTTGGACTTTGCTATTTTGGATTATGAAAGCAATGGAATATTTTAAGCACTGGTTAATGGCTCATAATAGTAGGAGCATGGAAGAGAAAAGTACTAAGAGTTATTTGAACTGTTGGGGGCTCACTAGAGAGGTTTCAGAGAAGAATGTAGTATACTACCTAGAGATTGTTCTTGTGATATTTTGGTGAAGAAAGTGGGGGCCCTTTTCCTTTGTCTGGAGAATCTTTCTGAAGCTAAAGTGAAGAGTTTTAGGTTAAGTTCTTTGTCAAAGATATCTCAAAAAGAGTCCAGTATAGACTTTGCCATGTGACTATTAGTGGTAACTCTCATAAAGATTTATAATGGAAAGGACCAGGCTGCGTAGGTAAACAGTAAAAGTACTTTTAAGAAGAACAAAAGAGTATCTGGAATAGAGCTAAATCCTATGTTCAAGGAGATAAACAGATTAAGAAAGGGAATAAAGGGTGTAGTGGTATCAGGGCAGGATCTCACCCAGCTAAGTATAAACTTGTGAATATAAACTAAAGAAAATCATGGAGCCACGTGTGATATTACACAACTTTTATTCCAATACTAGGAAGGCAGAAACTGGTGAATCTCAGAGTTTGAGGTAGTGAAAGATAGAAAGCTGGTGAAGATTTACTTGAACAAGGGCCCATGTTCCTGTCTCAGTAAGCAGCAAAACTTGGCAGACTTGGTCACGTGGTTGTGGATTTAGAGCTAAAGATAGAATAAATCGGTAATGGATTTTGCCCTGCACACCTAAAGAAAGCTGTTGAGGCCAGGCATGTGTCAGTGGTATCCCTGAATTTAGGCCTAACAGAGAGAGCATGGCATGAAGCTATGAGTTTTAAGCCTGGGTTGCCTTAGAGAACCCAAGATGTCAGAGATGATTAAGTCCTGGGATACTTGCTGGAGAGAATTGCTAACAATGAATGGAACCAGCCCAAGAGAAAGAAATATTCTCCAGTCAAATCTAAACATACTTGGAGATCTGAAGAACATTTTCATATCAGACAAAGAGATAACAATTTTCAGGTTAACACAGAAAGTTTTTGTCTTGTTTTCATCCAGTATTTCTTCACTATGCTGCATATCCTATATTTTGGAATGGCAGTCTATATCTTTTGCCATGATATGTTGCAAGTATGTGATATGCTTATTTATTTTGAGTTTTCCATGGTGATTACACTACTATGAATCTCAGAAGAATCGTTGCACTTTTGACTTTAACCAAATTTGAGACTATTATAGAAAATGATAACTTTTGAAGTTGGACTGAATGCATTTTGTATTATAATATGACTATCAGCCTTTGGGAGTCAGGGAGTGGAATATGGGGGTTTGAAAAAAATGGCCCCCAAAGGAAGTGTACTATTAGTTGTGGCCTTGTGGAGGAAGAATGTCACTGTGGGGGCAAGTTTTGAGGTCTCTTTTGCTCAGGCTTCTTTTAGTGTGACAGGCACTCAATTTCCTGCTGTCTTTTGGCCAAGTTGTAGCTAACACCATGTATGCCTGCGTGCAGCCATGCTCCCCATCATAGTGATAATGGACCAAACCTCTGAAACTGTAAGCCATCATTTTAATTAAATGTTTTCTTTTTAAGAGTTACTGTGGTCAAGATGTCTCTTCACAGCAATAAAATCACTAAAACATTAGTCTTACCCATAAAACAATTTAAAAATGAACTCAGAAAGAACAAATTTTCTCCTGGGCAAACAGAACTCAAGAAAGTGAATGTGGAGGTGGGCCTAGGGCACAGATCATGGTAGGATTTGCTCCTTGGGCCTAGGTCACAGATCATTGTAGCATTTCCTTCACAGGAAAAAAAAATAGTTTTCAAAGTTTAAAAGAGAAATCGTTTCAGGACAAATACTTTCCAATTATGGAAGTCAAGTTCTATTCATATGAGTACAGGGCAGTGGACTTGAGACCCAGAGGTAAGGGGCCACCTTGTGGGCAGACTTCTGCTGTCCAAGAGTCATGGAGAAGATAAGAAGGGTCTGTTAGATGAAGAAAACTGCATCCAACTCAAGCTACCAAGCTATACTCATTTCAGTATCCAGAACCATAAAGTTCAGGTGGGAAAACAAATTGCTTGTATGACAACCGATGTCAGAGGGCCCATTGACAGAGAATACTTTTGTAATCTAAGACCCTGGTTACTATGGATTTCAAATGCAAGTAGATCATATTTCAGGGCCATAACACAAAATCTCTGTGATCATAGACATGTGTTTCTCTAATTATTTGCCTGTGTAGCCTATGGAAGAGTAGTGCACTATTTGAGCTATTTGGGATTCAAGATGGTAAGATATGAATGGGTGATAGATAAGAGGGGAATTCTGTGTTTTGAGGATGATGAAGATGGTGTTTATTTTATAAATCTATGTCAGGTGATCTCTTTTATTCTGTATTTGTTTATGTGTATATGACCAATGCGTGTGTGTGTGTGCAGTTAGGTGTGAAATATGGATGCATATGGATGTCTGATGAAAATGTTGGAATTGGATCTTCGCCTTCCACATTTTGGAATTTAAAGTCTCTTTTTCACTACTGCAATGACCAGGGTAGCTGGTTCATTATCTTCTCCAGATTCTCCTATTTCTGCCTGCCATCACCTGACAGTGTGCTGAGGTTACGGCTGCCTATTACCATGTTCAGCTTTGCATAGGTCTTGGGGTTATTAACTTAGGTCCATACAGTTGTATGGCATGTTCTTTCTTTCAGGAGTCATCTCCACAGATTAACCATGATCCACTCTCCCAGTTAAGAATATTCCTAGTAAGGAAATTTGTGAGTATTTGTGTCCCAGAAATCAGAAGAGCTACAAAACTATATTTGTTTGTCACTAACAACCAAATTTCCAATAAAATAAATTATTTAATTCTAGTTTGTGGACAAGAAATAATTTCAGTAGCTGTAATAGAGAAGTGAGAACATTTCTGTGTCAATCACATGATGCTTTTCAACTTGGAAGATTATAAAGCCTGGAAAACAAATCTGAGCTGAATATACTCGTTATGATTTCCCTGTTGCCTGACCTCAAATGATTTTTCTCTATGGGCTCAGTGTCACAAGTCTTAAGGCAAAGGCATCGGATTAAATATTTCTCCAGATTCTTGCAGCACAACTGATCATGATATTAGCTCAGAAAGAAACAGATATTGAAAAGTTCATTTCTGATAATCTCAGCAGAAACTCTTAATAGAAGACTGATGTCTTGGAAGAGAACAGATACTGAGTTAGATTGATGTAAGCACATACCTTTAAAGCAACGTAACTATCTACATATTCTCAAAGAAAAATATTGATGGCTTCTCGTCCCTTTAATATTGTTTAAAATTCAATATTTTACCAACATTTTATCTGAATTTATCTTAATACCTTTGAAATCATACTGATCATCTCACCCCTCATCTCTGCTCCTCTACACGCCTTCTCAGAAATGGCTTGAATTGATACAGAGTTATGCTGCAATTATAAAAATGAATCATCCCTTATTCTCCCATTCTCATTATCTCAATTTTCATTATTATTACATTCCTAATTTATTTTTCTTAGTACCTCATCTCAGCATTTGTATAAAGGCTTTGCAGATAATGATAAGCAATTTATTCATTTATTTTTATTTAACTACTGATATTAAGCAATTTTCTTCCTAGGTTTGAATGGGCAAGAGAATTGGCCCAGGGCAAAGATGCAGAGGTGGTGAAGCTTAGCTTCAGCCTGTTTTCTCTCTCTTAAAATTCTGCAAGAAGTCGTAATGAAAATAGCAGAGAACAATAAACAGTGTCATATCTTGGAGTCTGTTAGTTCCTTACAGCAAGCGCACCATGCTATGACCTCCACAGAATCTCTCCCATTTTACTTTTTGCTTTAATCCCAAACACAGAATGACCAGATTATTGACCCTATTACCCATTTAGACCTGTTCTTTCTTCCTAACCCAATAGTCTTTGTCCTAGTTCAAACCTTCACGATCTAGTCTTAGCTTCCACTTACACAGTCAGCACAAAACACTCATACAGAAAGCGTAGAAGAAAGATGGGAGGTGCTTCCAAGTGCTCATCTGGTAAGTGTGGGGGACTCAGTTTAATTACCAGAGCACATGTAAAGAAACCAGATGTTTTAAACTTCATTGCTTCCAGATAGAAAGAGGAGGATTCCTTGGAACTTACTGCCAGACAAAGCTTTGAGTTAAAAGCCAAATGTGCCCTCCACATTCATTGACACAGAAGGGCTCATGCACATATACATATTTGCATACATACATGACCTCCACAAACATGTACACAAACACATATACACCTATATGCATTCTCATATACCCATGGCCTTCTCAAACGCACACACACACACACACACACACACACACAAACACACAAGTATATAAGAGTTTTACATTAGTATGTCAGAATAGATAATATTAGACAAGATCAAATGAAACAGAAACAAAAATAGTATTGCAAAATCACAAACATTTCTCAGCCTAGTGTCACACAGTTAACAGAGAGCAAGCTGTCTCCTGCCCCATCACATGTTGACCTTTTAAAGGGCAGACATTGGCAAATGTGGACACAGGAAATTCATATATCTTCACTATGGAGGCAGATGTGGGATAGCAGCGCAAACCCTGTCAAGCAAGAGCTCAGAAGTACAAGCCTTGGACTTGATGCTTTCTTCTTGCTCATTTGCACTGTGAGGTGTCTGGATGGATACAACCTGAAAGGGAGCTACCTCTGTACTAAGGCTGCTCCTGACATGTCAGAAAGCAGGGTGCTGCCCCCAGATGACAGAAGCTCCTGAGGCTGGAACTGAAGTCCCATGCACAATGCATGTCTGTGCAGATGATGATATGTGTGTGTGTGTGTGTGTGTGTGTGTGTGTGTGTGTGTGTTAAACATTTCCACACATTGGTATTTTTTTTCTCTGAGGTTTTAAATGAAAATAGGTTTTTCTCTCATACATTACACCCCAATCACAGTTCTCCGTCCCTGCAGTCTTCTTAGATCCCGCACCACCTTCCCTCTTCCCCAGAGTCACTTCCTCTCTGTTTCATCAGAAAAAAACAAACAAACAAAGAAAGAAAGAAACAGACATCTAAGAGAATATGGCCAAACAAAACGAAACCAAATAGAACAAGACAAGGCTAAACCCCTCAAATCGAGATGGAACAAGGCAACCCAATAGGAAGAAAAGAGTCTCAAGAGCAGATAATTTAATCAAGTTACAACCACTCCCACTGTTAGCAGTCTTACAAAAATATCAAGCTTACAGCCGTAACACATAGTCTGGTTGTAGGTATCTAAAATCATTCCCATCTGTTGCTGGAGGAAGCCTCACAATTACAACTGAAGGGAGCAATATAAAAGTGTAACCATTAATAATCATTTCATTGATTTTTCCCCCCAATCATATTTACTCTATCCTAGGTCTATGGGCAATTCAGTGGCTGGTCATCCAGGCAGTGTAGGGTATGGGCTTCCTCTTGTGGTGAGGGCTTCAAGTTAAACTAAACAATAATCATAGCTACTTCCACATGTCCTGTACCACCACTGCCAACACACCTTGCAGGCAGGATAGGTTACAGGTGAAGGGGTTTGTGACTGGGTTAGAGTTCAGGTTTCTCTTTCCATATCTTGCAGAGTACCTTCTCTCACCAAAGACACTAGAATGTCAGGATAATGGCTCCAGCCCATATCAGCTGAACTTCTCTGTATTCATTGAGCTGTATGGAAGTTGTCCTTGGCTATAGGACCCAGATGTCAGTTTTTAACAACATTATATTCTTCCATCAGCCTGGGTGGTTTAGCGATCTTCATGGGGATGTCCTCAGCAAAGTCTCAACCAAATATTAAACAGTCTCATCACTGGAAGCCTTGCTTGGTTACAAAAGACAGCCAGTTCAGACTCCATATCCTTCATTAATAGTAGTTCTTTCTAGGGTCACAGTCATAAATTTCAGGAAATTTCCGCTACATTATGTTTCTACACTCCCTTCCCAAAATGTTCCTCAAATTCCAGCTATGTTTTCCTGCACTTACTACCTCCATTCTTCTCTGGTCCATGGGTCCTTCCCCCTCCCATACACACTCACCCACAATTCGCCAAAAGAATCTATTCTGTTTCCTCTTCCTAGGGAAATTCATACTCCCTCACCACATAGCCCTTCTCTATACCTACCCTCTCTGGATCTGTGAATAGTCAAGTGATTGTCATTTACTGAAAAACTAATATCCAATTATGAGTGAGTATATACCCTTTTTATCTTTCAGAGCCTGGGTATCTTCCCTCAGGATGTTCCTTTCTACTTGCTTCCATTTGCCTGCAATTTTCATGATGTCATTTTTTTAATTGTTTCATAATTTAATACTTCATTGTGAAAATGCCCAACTTTTTCTTAAGCCATTCTTCCTTGAATGGCATCTAGATTGGTCCCAGTTTGATATAGGAGGGTCATCTGTCTGTGTTACTTTCATTGGTTAATAAAGAAACT
>LOEQ01003076.1:0-11577 GCA_001685075.1 Bramus lutescens | reverse complement strand
TGATCCTAGAGAAGCTAAGTAATAAGGTGAACCCAAAGAAAAATATATATAGACTTACCTGGATATTGGAAACAGACAAGATCACCTGACAAATTGCGGGCATGGGGATAGCGAGAGAAGGGAGTGTAGAAGGTGAAGAGGAGGGAAGAAGGGGATGGTTGAGGAGAACTTAACATTCTTGAGATTAGTTTCAAGGGAAAGAGTTGTAATACCTTGTATTCAGTAGAGCTTTTTTGGTTGTTGAAAGTGCCCTGGCATGTGTCTCTCTTTTACTCCCAAAAGTACCCTGAGTATTAAGCAAAGACATTGTGTGCATTTGAGTGGGAGGATTTGGGGACACCCTTCTGCACTGATGAAAAGTCATTAGATAACTCTCATTATATTCAGCACAGCTGGATAAAAACTTTTGTGTTCAACTTGAGGAAGGCTTTACCATGAGTTACTACTTTTTATTTTTCCTCTTTTGAGTGTGTACTGTGTGTGTGTGTGTGTGTGTGTTTGCATGCATGCAGCTAATCATGTACACCCACAGAGGTCAAAGGGGGTTTTCAGGTATTCTGCTGTCTGATTTCTGCCTTGTTCCCTTAAGACTTGACTCTCAAAAAATGTAAAGCTTGACTGCCAGCAAGTGAATTCCACAGAACCTTCCTTTTGTCTCTACCTTCAGCAGTTTTGGGATTGACACACAGTTACATGGATGCTAGGGACCTGAATTTAAGTCCTCATTCTTGTGTGGCAAACATTTTATCCTATGACTCACACTACAAACTCTGAAGAATTGATCTTGGTCATAAAATAAGGGCAGACCTTGAATGTTCAGACACACCCTCTTCTAATTTCTTCAACCGAAAATTTTGTATAGTCATCTTTTTCTTTTTGCATATTTATAACATCATGGTACACATAAAAATGAGCTATGTTTTGCTTTCTTTTCCTGTGATAAACAGCATAAATATTGAAACATGGGGCAGAAATGATAGTCTAATTATGCTTCTATTTTAGAATACATTTTTGAGGGAAGTCAGTAGAGTAACTCAAGGCAGAAAGACAGAGGAAGAAACCTTGGAGGAAAGCTCCTTCCTGGCTTTCTTTCTAGATCATTTTTATCTAGCTTTCTTATGGAGCCCAGACAAACCTATTGTGGGATTTTCCACTGTATCCTGTGAATATGTTTTATTACCATTGGTTAGTCATGAAACCGTTTCAGCCCATGGCTTAGCAGTGCAATGCCAGGCAGGATATCTGAACAGAGATATATAAAGAAAGTGGGCACAGTCAGAGAGACACCATGAAGGAGACAGATGCTCAAGAAGCAAGAGGTAACCAACCATAAGCTTCATGGTAAATTACAAAATAATAAAAATGGGTTAATTTAAGATATTAGAGATATCTAAAATACATTTGAACCATTGGACAAACAGTGTAGCAATCAGTATAGTTTCTATTTGATTATTTGGGTCTGGGTAGCTGGAAAATACATGAGCAGTCTCAATTTACACACATATGCCTGGGGATGGTGCTGCCCACTGAAAGCTGGTCCTTCCCATATCAGTTATCCACTAAGATACTGTCATAAACAAGACCACAGGACAGTTTGATTTGGCCAAAGTCTCAATTAAGACTACCTTAGAAAACTCTGGACTGTGTCAATTTGCCAACTGAGGCTAACTGTAGCAGTATGAAAGACTACATTATTAGAAAATTTCTAGGCAAGCACTCTCTGAGCTGAACTATATAGGTACAAAATGTACTTCTGTGAAAATGGCCTTTGGCAACCCAATGGCATGTTTACATAAGTGTATACAGTGAAAATTAGTAATAATAGTATCAATAAAAATAATGCATTATTTTGCTTAAAGAAAGTGAGTATCTGATTAAAATGTTAATTCAGAGATAATTGTCTCTAGGTACAAGAACATCCCAAATGCTGCCCTAACTATATTCACATTGGGTCAGTTTTTTTGGAAATATACAAATACATGTTAAAAAGTAGAATATAAGAAAATATAATTTCTACCCTGAAACACATGTTCTTCACAGTGGAGTTATATGCCATGGTTCTTTTTCTTATTCCTTCATTACCTTCATGTTCTCTACTATGGATTTCTTTCTGTCTCTTCCATGTGAGTGCTAAGGCTCTGGTCAATATTACTAATAGCTTACCATTGACTAAATTCTATGATATGTCTAAAATTTATCCCATTTGAATATTCAGAAACTTAGACACAATTGATGCTTTTCCTTTTCTTCAATATTTTTTTGACTTCTCAAACCTCTTCTTTCATTGTTCTAATCCATGAGAATCTAGCTATCTTTCCCTTTCTGAGTCCATCCTGACCTAGAGCTTCTATGTGTTGGCATGACACCAAATCAAGGCTTGTGATGTTCATATTCTTTTCTAAACTGATAGCTCTGGATATCTTGACCATTCTTATATTCCATTAACATGCTGAAGAATCCTAAATACTAGGGATTTCAAGAAGAAAAGTGTTTATATGGCAGGAAACCTAGAATCTACTGTACTAATTTGACATCGCTAAAATATAAACAACTATGATTAAGTTTGTTTATAATCAGAAAAAAAGTAACTATCAGATCACCAAGAGAACACCACTGATTAAGGAAAACGCTAGTTGTATATAGGGGTATCTCTATGTTCATGTTATGTGGCTTTTTCTGGAGAGATGCAAAAAAATTCTGTTCACTACAGATATGGCATCTGGACACAGCAATGAAACAGTTTTATCCCAGTCTAGATAAGTGGAATAAGGGGTTTTCTGGGGTTGTTTATAAGATTCTGAGGAAAAGGTTACTAATAGGAGCACAGGTAACTCAAAGGCAACTGCAAGCATGGGTGAGAAATCATGAAAGTTACAGCCCTGTAGATCCCTACGGGACTTGCATGGAGTTTGCAAGTTGAAAAGTCTCTTCTGAGCAATTGCTACTGTTTATATAATCATAAGGAGGGGCCTTGTGAATCTTAAAAGTTTCAGGAACTTATGTTTACTTCTGAATCATAATGAGTCTCCCTCCTCGAGAGACTGATCAATATGAAGAGATTTGTAGACAACATACTGTAATATTACATGTGATAACAAAATGATCTCTGGATACCATAACAGATAGTGCATTCATTTGCTTATTTGCACATTTTTTTGCATAGCTAAGAGACAACTCAAATTTAGGCTTCAAACAGATTTCTTAACCCAGTGTCTTTTCAGGTTTTGCTCTAGCCACTTATTTGGAAAAAAACCCTTATCTAGATTCTTAAAGCAAAGCAAACCATAAACAAAGTAATAAGAAACTAAAAAGGGGCTTGGGAGTGGCTCTGTGTTTCAAAACAGTAACTGTACAAGTGTAGGTTTACATTCCATGAATGTTTTTAAATGTGAGAAGGATATCTAAGTTCATGTGTAATTTCAGCCTTGGAAGGTAGAGACAGATCCCTCCTGGCAAACTGGTTAAATAGACTAGCTATATTGGTCAGCTGTAGTTTTAATTTAGTGACCTTGACTCAGTGAATAAAGTGGGGAAATACTTGAGGATAATTATCATATCAACTTTGGGGATCCTCTGCTTGCACAAGCATGCATATGTACACATTTGTGTGACAAGTACATATACAAAAATCTATTAATAAATGTGCACACTACGTGTGTAAACATGGAAGAATGAAAATTATAAACTACATACATTTTTTACTTTCTTTCACATCACAGACTGAAGATTCAACATGGTTCAGATCTTCATTTAATAGCTTTAGCCTATGCCCTCCCATTCAATTTGTCTCTCCAAAGAGGATCATCCTTGGCTTTTTAGAGCCTCCCAGTGGCTCTTCAGTGGTATTGTATTTTGTTAATTTGTTTTTAGGGTTGTAGTTTTTATTACTTTTTTCCATGCAATATATTTTGACTATATCTTTCTCCTTTCCCAGTTCCTCCCAGATTCTCCACAACTTTCTTATCAACCAACTCATATTCTCTCCCACTCTCTCCAAAATAAGTCAAAATAATCAGAAAAATAAAAGCACAATAAGACAAATTATGAAAACTAAGCAAGATACACAATAAAGAAAACAAGGATGCATGGAGTCCATTATGTTGGCTAACTATTTCTGGGAACAGGGCCTGCCCTGAAGTATGATATTTCCAGTGATACTCCATTGGAAAGAATTCAGAATTCATTTTTCTCTCCCAGAAGATATCAACTGGAAATATTTTCTTGTTAGGGCTAGAACTTTGTCTCCAATTTCTTTTCTCCAAAATAGATTTCTGTTTGATTTGAACCTATGCCTGCTGCCACAATCTCTGTGAGCTCCTATGTGTATTAGACTTGTATCTTGAGGACACTTTTTTCTTGGAGTCATCAACTACTTCTGGTTCTTCCAATCTTTTCACCTCCTCTTTTTCAGAATCTTGAGGTTTGGGGTTTTGTCTGACAGGACCACTCTGTTTAGAATTAAGTGTTCCAAATTTTCTCACTGTCCTCACATTGTCTAGTTGTGCGTCTCTGTCAATTACCATCTGCTACAACAATAAACTTTACTGTTAAGAGCTGAGCAATGTCCTGATCCTCTATCTGAATATCATTGCTTTTAAAATAAAGACACAAGCTTCTTAACCTAACAACTCCACGCATGCAATGACACTTACAACTCTAGATATCTGGTTCTGCTGATCCCTATGCCTCACATCATATTCTAGACCTACGTTTCTATCAAGTATTGTAGTTTTATTGTTTTTAATAAGTTTGTAAGTTACATCTCTCAATTGCACTGCAGCCATGGTTCTCAACATATAAAGCATGCATTCTTTACAGTGCATTTATCATACCACACATCATCAAACAGTGTTAGCTGGAATACCTTGGCTTAGGTTTGTAGAACTGAATGTTGCAAATGGCAGCAAAGCAGTGTGTGCACAGATTTTTGCTTTCTTAGACAATGTTCAATATCTCTCTAGCAGCATCTACATAACAGGTCAGTATATATTCGCATTACATTTGTGTTAAAAATGTTGGATTAAATAATTCTGTAGGAACCAATTGCCTCACTGTCATGGTGGGTTAGTCAGATTTTATGCATGGTTACTTGGCAAAGATGCCCAAGGAAACACAGAACTGAGATGAACCAATGAAGGATGAAGAGTTTAAGACTTTTGTCTTCCAAATAGAAATTGACCAGTTAATATCCTTGATAATAAATTCTTTCTATTAGAAAAATTTGATCTTTCAGAGGGAGCCCACTTTTTATTTATCAAATTATCTGAGTAAAATCAGGTACAAGAGTTTCATAGATTCTAGGAAACTAGACTCTGGAAAGGAATTAACTAATCATTAGTCTCATTCCCCTCAAACAAGACTGAACCCTTACTATTGTGGATCCTGGAACTGAATGACCAAGACTGGATTGGTCAATAATCTTAGCCATATTTCTAAGTCTGGTAACTAACCCTTCATGGAGGCTTTTCAGACTGGTACAGATGTGAGGCAGAACATGTCAGAATGTGTCAGATGTGGGGAATGTAAATCAAATAATCCCACACTAGCACAGAAAAGTGTATATAAAAGTTTTCCTTTAATAAAAGGGGAGACTCATGGAACAGAAATAGGGCTCCAACTTCCAGATATGTAGCATGGGAAGAGAAGGACAAGCCGGTGGGACCTTGGCTTTTTGGTACCCCAAAGCCAGGCCTCAACCTGGTCTAGCCTCTCAAAGGCCATTGGCTGAAAGAGGTTTCCCCATCACAGATATCTCTAGATTGGCCAAATTCATGTCGGATTTTACTCTGCAAATTTTGTTGCTGATGAAATTATTGTGATCACAAGGTATAATGATGATGAGAAGTATGCCTGGGAATCCATAGCAGGGAGATTATTCACAGTGAAAACTAATATGGGTTAAAAAAAAACAAACAAGTGTCTTGGAAAATGTTTATCTTATATCTGAAAACAGACCAAACCCAGTATTTGGAGGAAAGGAGAATAAAAGAGATTTAAAAAAAATCCTTGTCAGATTATGGGCTATCCTATTACTCCCTTCATGGAAAAGGAAGTTATTAATGATGTGACTATAGAAAAAGAAGAGATTGAAAAAAATGAAAATGAGAAATGGATTCTGATTGCAAACCTAAAATAAAAGAAACTGATTCTAGTGAATAAGAAGAAGAGAAGGAAGAGAAAAAATACTTCAATTAAGAAAAATTCAGTAAGACCAACCTTATTTGGACCTGGTGGTGATGTTGCTAGAGAAGAATATGGAGAGTACTACAAGAATTTAACTAACCTAAGATTGAGAAGAACATTTAACTTTTAAGCATTGCTTTGTTTAAGCACAACTGGAATTCCAGACTTTCCTTCTCGTTCTAAGAACATGATCTGTTTGAAAACAGAAAGAAAGAGAACACCAAGTTATATGTTCTTTCATTATGGATGACTGTGAGGAGTTAATGTCTGAGTATCTGAAATTCATTAGAGAAGTGATAGATTCTAAGGATCTCTTTCTAAATATTTCCTTTGAAATGTTCTAACAAAGCAAAGCGACCTTTTGAAAGTTACCAGAAAGAATTTGGTCAAGAAATGCTTATAACTATTTACTGCATTCTCAAAAAAGAAAAAGAGAGTTACAAAAAGTTTTGTGAGTGGTTCTTAAAAAATAAACTGGGAAGTACAGTTGAATGCATTGACTCAGGAGACCACTTCTTAAATATAACCCCAGCAGGCCAGACACCTGAAGAAATTATTAATAAATAGGACCTCCTGAAACTTAGAAGCTTCTGTAAAGCAAAGAACATGTTCAATAAGACAAAAAGGCAGCCTGTAGAATGGGAGAAAATCTTCACCAATCCCACCTCAGACAGAGGGCTAATCTCCAAAATATATAAAGAACTCAAGGAATTTGACATCAAAAGTCCAAATAATCCATTTAGAAAATTGGGAACAGACCTAAACAGAAAACTCTCAACAAAGGAATCTAAAATGGCTGAAAAACACTTAAGGAAATGCTCAACACCCTTAACCATCAGAGAAACACAAATTGAAACAACTCTTAAGATTCTGTTTGCACCTGTAAGAATGGCTAAGATTAAAAACACTGATGAAAGCTTATGATGGAGAGGTTGTGGGGTAAAGGGAACACTCCTGCATTGCTGGTGGAAATGCAAATTAGTATAGCCCCATTAGATATCTGTATGGCAATTTTTCAGAAAATTAGGAAACAACCTTTTTCAAGACCCAGCATTATCCCTTTTTTGGTACAACTATTTTCTGCTTAGAGAAGCTATATTGACTGCGTCACCTGAAGTGATGCCCCTCCCAAGGCTACTCTTGAATTTATGATTATTATTTTAATTATATATGTTAGGGATTTTGTTTCACACCTCTGATTATACTGGTTTCTTTTGATCCAAAAGAGTAAACTACTATACACAAATCAGAACTTCATTTTGCTCACATTCCCCATATAAAAATGTGAATACTCTGGCACACTTTGGTAAATCCAGAGATGATTCTACTCAGAGATAAGATCACATGGCTTATTGTCCAGCCAGCCTAGATACATTGGTATGGCTACACTCAGTGAGACCCTGTCTCAACATAGGAGATGTAGAATGATAGATTAATACCCAGTGTCTACCTCTGTTCCACATAGAGGTGCAACACAGATGACATCTGTACACTTCCTCATTAAACACATGTACACACACAGATGTGCACACACACACACACATACACACAGGTGCACGATTCTAGATGTTCAATATTATGCATAATGTGGACTAAAATAGAAGTCAGTTTTTCACATATCCATTATTTTATTACTAATGAATAACATCTCTGTTCTCTCTACTGTGACACAGGTAAGACTTACTATCAAATGGCATAGTGGGAGAATTTTAGACACTAACAGAATATGTTGCTTTCAATTACTTCTCACAGGAAATGTGGAAAAACATTTAGAAAATGGTTCTTCAGTTTTTCAGCAATCTGTCCCTTCTCAGCCAGCAACACAACAGAACAGCAAAATCTCCAAATATTTTTCACTAGGCAATCGATCATAAAAGGTATGTTCCAGGCAGCATAATGGTACAAATCATTTTCTTCAAACAACAGGTAAAAAATGATCAAGAGCACAATTTATGGCAATGCCAATGGTTTGCTCTTTTATTTCCTCACAGTTTGCTCTTTAAAGATAAAAAGATATGGCCAATTGCAGAATTAAAGCATGCAGATTAAGATTAAACAATGCATGACATCCAAATAATGTATATTTTGAATGTGTCATACAGGCCTTTCAACATCAAATTTCCTTATTATCACCCTCTGTAAACCTCATTATTAAAAATAAATTTCCTCAGAAATTTGAAATATCTCCTGAATTTAATTTTGTAAATTAATTTAAAATGCACCTCTTCTCCCCTCTCTCACTCCCTTTTTAACTCCACTTATTTCTTTCCTCAATAATGCACAGTTTTTGAAAAGCTTCTATAAAGCATAATACATGGTCAATAAGACAAAATGGCAGCCTACAAAATGGAAAATATCTTCACTAACTCCATATCAGACAGAGGTCTGATCTCCAAAATATGCATAGAACTCAAGAAATTGCTCATCAAAAGAACAAATAATCCAGTAAAAAAAATGAAGTACAGACCTAAACAGAGAACTCTCAACAGAGGAATCTAAAATGGATGAAAGACAGTTAAGGAAATGTTCAACATCCTTAGTATTCAGAGAAATTCAAGCCAAAACAACTCTGATGTTCCATCTTACACCTGCAAGAATGGCCAAGATCACAAACACTTATGACAACCGTTTTGAGTAAGGTCACAGAGACACAGAAAGACAATTATCTAATGTATTCACTCATAAGTGGTGTTTAATCATAAAGCAAAGAAAACCAGCCTAAAAATCACAATCACAGAGAACTTAGACAACAATGAGGACACTAAGAGAGACATGCATAGATCTAATCTACATGGGAAATAGAAAAAGACAAGACCGCCTGAGTAAATTGGGAGCATGGAGACCTTTGGGGAGGGTTAAAGGGGACGGGATCAGAGAAAAATGTAGAGCTCAATAAGAATCAAAAAATGCACAGTTGTGTATATTTACTCATAATAAATGCATGGAGTAGCATGATCGTTTTGGGATGGAAGAAGTAAGCACGGGAATTTCTGTTCTCATTATTTTGTCTTTTAAAATGCTTTCCTTCACATTCTGAGGCTGAGGTAAGCAGAACACTGTGCATTTGAGGCCAGTCCAGAGTCAGTAATCTCTCCCTAGCTCAGGTCCGCTGTTTCTTTGTGTATCACAATCATGATTTTGATCCCTTGGCTCATATTATTGTTCATCCCTCTCTTGGGCTGGTCTCTAGTTGTTAGGCCCAATACTTCACTACAGAACTCTGTATCTGCTTCCATCAGTTGCTAGTTGAAGGTTCTATGATGACAATTAAGGAAGTAAACAATCTGGTTACAGGGGAAGGCCAGTTTAGGCGTCCTCTCCACTGTAGTTTAGAGACTTAGCTGGGGTCATCCTTGCAGATTCTTGGGAATTTCCATGAGCTGTTTTTCCTGAGCTCATTGATAGCTCCCTCAATCAAGACATTTCTTTGATTTCTCTCCCTCCACTCTCCTTGCCCCTTCTTGAGCATCCCATTTCCTCATGCTCTCTTCCTCCTTTCCCTTCCCCCCTGCCCCTTCTCTTCCACCCTTCTTTCTCCCACCCTCCTAATTTTCTCAGGAGGTTTTCTATGTTTCTTCTTGCCAGGGTGATCCATGTATTTCTCTCTTAGGGTTCTCCTTGTTACCTGGCTTCTCTGGGATCATGGAATATTGGCTGGGTTAGCTTTTGCTTTATGTCTAATATCCACTTATGAGTGAGTACATACCATATTTGTCTATCTGGTCTGGGTTACCTCACTCAGGATGTTTTGTTTTTCTAGTTCCATCCACTCACATGCAAATTTCAAGATGTCATTGTTTTATTACCACTGAGTAGTATTACATTTTGTAAATATAACCCTATTTTCTTTATCCATTCTTCAATTGAGGGGCATCTCAGTTGTTTTCAAGTTTTGCTTATCATATATAATGCTGTTATGAACACAGCTGAGCAAATGTCCTGTGGTATGAATGTACGTCATCTGGGTATGTGACCAAACACAAACTAGGGAGAATTCTGAAAATGGAAAATCTGGGTAAATGAACAAGAATTAAAATAATAATAATAAACAGATTACAGGAGATGAAAGAGAATCTCAGGAGTTGAATATATGATAGAATATAATAATTACATTAATAAGTCAATAAAAACATTAACTCAAATATTTAACACAATCAGGAAATCTGGGACACCATGAAAAGACCAAACCTAAAAATAATAAGGATATAAAAAGAAGTCCAACTCAAATACACAGAAAATATATTCAACAAAATCATAAAACAAAAACTTTCCCAACCTGAGGAAGGGTATGCCTATGAAGGTACAAGACACTTGCAGAAAACCAAATTGACTGGAACAGTAAAGAATGTCCCCTCACCATATAATAATCAAAACATTAAACATAAGGAATAAAGGAAGAATATTAAGAGCCACAAAGGAAAAAGGCCTAGTAACATATAAAGGCATACCTATCAGAATTACACCCAAATTATCAATGGAATCTCTGAAAGCCAGAAGGTCCTGGTCATATATGCCACATACACAAAGAGATCATGGATGCAAGCCCAGACTACTATACCTAGCATAGCTTTCAATTATTATAGACTGAGAAAATAAAATATTCCCTGACAAAGCCAATTTAAACATTACCTATCCACAAACCCAGCATTACAAAAAGTCCTAGAAAGAAAACTCCATCTCAAGGGAAGTTAGATGCATACACAAAATCACAGACAACATGTTGCCTCACACTTCACTTTAGCAAACTCCAAAGAAGGGAAACACACAAACCCTACCATCAAAAATAACAGGTATAATCATTGGTTACTAATATCTCCTAATATCTATAGACTCAATTTGCTTGTAAAAAGACACAGGTTAACAGAATGGATACAAAAACAGTATCCATTATTCTGCTGCATGAGAGAAATGTATGTCCATCGCAAAGCAATCATTATCTCAGGGTAAAAGGTGAGAAGAGATATTCCAATTAATGGACCTAAGAAGCAGGTATAGCTATCCAATATCTAACAAAATAGACTTCAAACTTATTTTTTTATAATATGATATAGTATTACCTATATTCAGAATGAATATTTCCTCCTAAATTAGTCCTTACTGTAAACATCCTCATAGATACATCTTGAGTTATGTTTCCATTTTGACTATAATGCAGTCTGGCTGACAATGAAGATTAAGCAGCACAGCTTCATTTTTTGAGAATATAACAGAAAAACACATGACTTTAGAGAATACCTTTCCACTACTAACTCATGAAGTCACATTTTCATCTAAGAATGGAATGTATTTACTGCCTTCCTCAAAGTCCCCATAGTCTTAAGAGTCCCAGAACTTTTCAAATGTCCAAAACCCAAAGTGGCTCCTGAGATGCAAAGTAATTTCTTTTTTTTTTTT
>LOEQ01003075.1:112643-127634 GCA_001685075.1 Bramus lutescens | reverse complement strand
TGTCCAGCATCCCCTCAGATGTGGGCTTTCCAGCATCAAGACCCAGAGGGTTCTGAGGAGTGAGAGTTTGATGATCTTGAAGATCTTACCTGGATAGCTCTACCTCAGGGCCCTAATCATTGCCTGTCAACGCAGGAGACACGGTGGGGCTGTGAACTCAGCCTTTCTGAAGTTTTCTGCTCTTGCAGCATGTCTGTCCTGTGGCTGTGAGAGAGAAATATCTGCAAACATTGCTGCGGGAGCCTTGCTAGTCACACTTTGCCTTAAGTGGCTAATTGGCTAAATGGAGCCTATCATTTTCTCTCTTCTGTGCATCAATAACCCTTAGCGACGACCAAACAAATCCCCCAGTCCTTATAATTACTGTTTCTTCCATATTTCCAAATGCCAGGGATCTCATAGAAGCCCCTGCCTCTCCTCAACCTGCCGTCCATTCCAAGTCCCTGCAGGTGAAATTCTTGGTAATTGCCATGCCACAGCCCTGCCAGACGCCCTCAGTGCAAACCAAACAGCAGAGATGGAGGCCCCACTGCCACCTGGCTGGGGAGTGATCCAACTTCGGAATCCCATCCCAGGCACTGCTGGCTTCCCTTTTTTTTTGCCCAGTCACAAATTTTGGTGGGCTGTGGAGTGAATATGCAGTGAGAGACTATAGCTAGCTTGTCCTTGAACAGAAACCGTGGAGGACCGTGTCAGACGAAGAAAATAAAGAGCACGGTGTAGGACAGAACTAATTAGGCCCACACTGAGAGAAGTCAGCCACTGAGAAGATGGGAGAGGGCTGGGGTCTGAGTGGGTGAGAATAAGCGGAATACAGTATTGATCAGGTGCTTTCTTCTGCGATCAAAGGGATGGGAGGAAAGAAACACAGCTAAGCTTGCGGATGCTAATAATAGGTCATAAACCTGGTATTTATCGAAGCCTTTTGTGTGGTAGTCACAGTTCTAAATTCATGGGAAGAAATTAGTTTTCATTTAATAATACAAAAGACCCTTTTAAAACATTTCCTTCCAGGCCTTTGACAAATGCAATGTATTATGATGTTAAAATGCATGGTTTTCTTGCTATTAACACCCATTTTCTTCTGTAATTTTCAGTTGGAATTCATATTTTTCATTTCGTACACCCAACCGTTTGAAAGAGACAGTCAGATGCGTTCCTTACCGTTTCATTCCTTCATCCACACACTCTGACTCCCTCACTTTTAATTTGACGAGTGGGCCTAAAAATACAAATCGGCTTGTAGGTGGTGCACTCAATATATACTGAGAGGGGAGACCGCGAACATGGCTTTTCACAAGGCTTCTGGAGTCAGGGGCCCAGCGGGAAGCGATTTATTACACTGTAGTTGTTACAGAGATTGTGAAAAAGTGAGGCTTAGCCCTGGGGGTGGGGGAAGGGCAAAGCTAACGCGAAGTGGTGTGGTTTCTCACTGTGGCAGACACAGATATGAAGGATCATCAGTCAACGTGATGGGACGTGCACAGCCCGAGAAGTCTTGGGCACATTGTGCAGTGAGAGACACCAAGCCGTATCCCTTCCTATAGGTCCCAAGCACCTGCTTTCGGCTAAGATGTTGGAAGTCCCCTATTTTGCATCCGTTGTTGAATGAACAATCTCATGATCATTGCAGCTGAGTCACTGTGAGTGTGAAAACCAGAGATTTCTGAGTTTTAAGATGATGGACGCTTACACCCGTTGGCTGTGTGAACTGCTCTCCTTTATAAACAGCAGGGCTGCTGAGTGTGGATTGTAGAGAACAGACCAGTCAAGCAGCAGAGTTCAACTTTATAAGAACCAAATTTCCTCCAAGTGAGATGATCGTTCAGCAAAATAGGACCACCAGGTTGCAATCTTCTCCTTGAGAGTGTCAGTTAGTTTGGGTGCGTTCATGCTTTGTGCGAACTCTAAAGTCCGCTGATCGTGAACCACGTCTGGAGAGGTCCAGATACATTTTTGACCACATTTCTCCACCTGCGGTTCTCATGCGGGATGGCACGTGAGCAAAATTTCAGCTTATTTCTCACTGTGTGATTGGAGTGGGGAGAGAGCTATCATTAGAAAGGGAACATTTTAGTACAGTTTGGATCTCAGATTTATTGCCTAGCAAAACCGGGTATGGACTTAGTTGCTGGTGGGCATTGCTTTTTTGTTTCTTTTCAAATAGAATCACCTACAAAAGAACCAAAGATTGTGAAGAGATTCATTTCAAAGTCTGTCATTTTTACCCAGTCACTTTTTCTTCTGCTACGCAGATATGTGTGTTGGCATATGTGCTTGTATGTGCACATGCGGAAGGTTGAATTTGCCTCTGGTGTGTGTTGGTAGTTTGATGTTAACTTGACACAAGCTAAGCTAGATTAATTTCAAAAGGGGGCATCTCAGTTGAGAAAAGGCCTTTATAAGATTGGCCTAAGGTAGGGCTGTTTGACATTTTCTCAAACAATGATTGATGTAGGAGGGCCTAGCCCATTGTGTGTTTTACCACCACTGGGCAGGTGGTCCTGAGTTCTGTAAGAAAGAGCGTAGAGCAAACCGTGAGAAGCAAGGCACAATGCAGCTCTCTTCTATGGCCTCTGCTTTAGTTCCCGCCTCTCAGTTCCTGCCCTGACTTTCCTCAATGATGGACTTTGATGTGGAAATACAAGATGAACTAAACCCTTTTCCCCCAAGTTGCTTAGGACATGGTGCTTTATAGAACCACTAACTGAGACAGGCATCCTTCCTCAACTGCACGCTTTATATTTCAGACAGGATCTTTCCGTGAATCTGGAGTCCACTTACTTAGCTAGACTGGCTGGCTAGCAAGATCCGGGGATCCTTCTGTCTGTGCCTCCTGGGCACTGCGATTGCAGGTGTGCACCATAAATGTGTGAGTGCTGGGACTTGGAACGTACGTCCTCATGCTCGAAGGACAAGCACTTATCAGCTGATTCCCCCACCCCTCAGTCCTTTAGAATCATTTAAACATCTGGGATGCTGTAAACTGTAAACAATGAAAATGATAATTCAATTATTTTCTTTGAGTTTAATGAATTGATGGTTCTGAATGAAAGGATTTTTTTTTTCTTTTGTGAGTTAGGGCCTGGCTATATAGCCCAAGGTCTCCTCCAATTCATGATCCTCCTGTCTCAGCCTCTGGAGTGCTGAATTGCAGGTATGTGCCATTATTCCCTACGTATAAGGCTATCTTTTAATGAGATAAATGATCTGTTAACATACTGGTCAAGGCTTTATTGGTTACAAATGGCAAAAAGCCCCTTAAAATTGTTTAAGTGGTCCTGGAACTAAGGCAGTTAAGACATTATTGTGAATTTGTCAAAATCTGCAGATAAAAAAATCATAGAAACACTAAAACTAAGAGTCTATTGATAGCATTTATGTGAGCCTGTATGTGTGTACATGTATGTGTGTGTGCACATGCACGTGTGGTGCTTGTGCATGTGTATGCACATGCACATAGAAACAAAAGGACAGCTTTGGATGTTCTTCCTAGGCACTGTGCACTTTGCTTTTGGGATTCTGTCTCTTGTTGGCATGGATCTCATTTCAGCCTGCTAGACTGGCCAGTGGTCCCCAGGGATCCTCATGCCTCTGCCTCTGCCTCTGTAGCACTGGGATTATAAGCAAGTGCACTACTGTGGTTGGCTTTTTCTCCTCTCTCACATGGGCTTCAATTCAGGTTCTTGTATTTGCAAGCCCAGGATTTTACTAACAGAGTTATCTCCACAGTCCCTGTGGATAATATTTACGGAAATCTTGGAGGTAAAATATTTTTATGAATACCAAAAATAGCACACAAGAACAAAACATCCTACCCCAAGCCCAGAGTCAGTATCTACATGGGAGAAAGTAGGAGACCTCCTGATGGTCAAATAAAAGAGAGCCAAAGTCAACGGAGTTCATCCGATGAGAGCAGACAGGCTGAGAGCTGTATCTGCTATTCACAGGGAGTTTGACTAACGTAGTGCAGGTGAGTGAACAGGGCTCAAGGCGCGTGCTGAGGGGCCTCGAACGATGCAGCCTCCATGGTCACTTTTAAATCTGGCTTGGAAAGATGCTGCCTGGGAGAGACTCATTTTGAGGACATACTGCTTGGCACAAAAGCAAAATGGGTCAGTCAGGGCAGAAGAAGTGAGAGAAGGGAAGAGAGGCCCTGGACAGGTGAGAAAGGGGACACACCTAGGGGAGCGTGAGCAAGCAAGCTGCCATGTTTCTGTCCGCCACAGAGACACAGGAGAGGGACCTACGGGAGTTAGAAGACGCTTGCCATGTTCACTTTTCTACAGCTTCAGGGGAAGGAATTTCATATAAAATACAGTTATAAAAAACATCCAGGTCAAATTTCATGCAGTTACTACAAGAAAAGCAACGAAGGATCAGAGTAACATTTCTTAGAAAAGCTTAAGTGTCTCGTAAGGGTGTGCTAGCAGACAGCCCAAAAGTCCTTTAGATTAGTAAATTAGTGTTCCTCAAGGCTTGTCTGGGAGGTGGAACGTTTGAGAGACTGAATGCAGATCCTTAGGTCAATGGGGATGTGACCTCAGAAGCTAGGGTCACACTAGTCTTCTCACTTCCTGTTGACACGTGTGTGCCCTTGTCACCATGTGATTCAGTCATGGACTAAGCCCACGTCAGCAGCATCAGCTGTATGACCTTCATCCTCCAAGACCGAGCTGAACGAACCTTTCTTTAATTAGTGGTAACCCGTTTCAGGTGAAATAACACAGACAGTAACTACTTCAAAACAGAGCTCAAGAAAAAAAAATAATAAAAGAATAGAAGGGTCAAGCTTAGAAAAAAACAAACCAGAAATGACATGTGATATAGTGGCAAATTGATGAGAGGAAAAAGGTTTTTCAGAAACAAAAACTAAAAAACAAGGAAATAGGGGTCAGGGAGATGGTTCAGCGGTTTAGAGCACTTGGCTGCTCTTTCAGAAAACCTGGGTTCTAGTTCCAGCACCTACATGGCAGCTCACAATTGTCTATAACTCTAGTTCCAAGAGATATAACACCCTCATACAGGAAAACCAATGTACCTTGTATAAAAATGAATAGACCATTCTTTTTAAAGAAGGAAATAAACACAGCAGTGCCACCTTAGGACGCAGATGTAATCAACCGCTTTGAAACTCCAGTAAGCATGGGGCAGGAGACTTGAAGTGATTAAAAGCAGGGCATTGATAGTAGTGACTGAAAGCTTGTGTGAAGGAACCACTGAGTCAAACATGGAAAAGGATTAGGTGTGAAGAGTAAAGAGTGTACACAGTTTCATGCCCAATGGACTCAGCCAAGTGATCAGGTGTCTGTGTATAGGGAACATGCAAAATCAGCCTATAATGGTATAAATATGCACTTAGTTCTCTGGAAATGCCATCTCCTATAATGGGGAAAATTCATTTTCTCTTTTTTGACTTGTGTATATTTTTAGGAGTTATGTAATGTGGGTTAAAATTATTTTGAGAAAAAAATCTCTGAGTGATAGATTCATAAATGGCCCTTGAGTGGGCCATTCTCACCCTTTAAATCTGACCTTAGCTATATTTAACTTGGCTCTTTGTAACCCTTAGAGATTCTAGTTATAGCAAAATAGTTTAGAAATTGAGAATTCTGTATGAATTATATAACAAAAATGTCCCTGAGATTATGTATTTAGCAAACAGGATTCTAGATTACACAGATGTTCAAAACATTGTTGATCTATTATAGAAAATTCATAATTTCCTCAAGAAGTATGTTCAAACATAAAAATTTATAATAAGCAAAGAAACATCTCAAAGTATAAGGGGTTGATTATCTGGCTACATTCTACTTACCATATAAAATTAAAATTAAAAATTTATTAAAATAATAAAAAGTAGCAGAGGCAAAATAAAGTATTTTAATAGGTCACAAAGGTGTGCCAGGCATTGCTCTGTTTCACTACTATGTTTCTGAAATCTGTAAAATAAGAATACATATGTAAATTGACAGATTGTATTGTTAATATGTGCAGCTCATTATTTTGAAATGTTACACTGGATATCTAATTGAACTATGTATTACCTCATACTTATAATTTTGTGGTCATAATATTTAAAATGCAGTCTTAGTAATTTCTAAGTACCTAGGTCAGTTTTCCTAATTGTAGTCACCAAGATGCCTGCCAGATCTCTGTTCCTAACTTCTGTCTAAATGCAGAGTTAGGTTCTTTGACCTTCAGCTCCCTAATTCCTGTCCTCACTCTCTCTTCTAACTCCTGGTAACTGATGTGGGATTCCCCTCTGGATGCTGTGAATGCCATTGGTGAATAAAGAAACTGGCTTTGCCTGTTGATAGGGCAGAACTTAGGTAGGTGGGGAAAACTAAACTGAATGCTGGGASAAAGGAGGCAGAGTCAGGGAGAAGCCATGTAGCCCTGCCAGAGACAGATGGACGGAACTTTATCTGATAAGCCCCTGCCACGTGGTGATACACAGATTAATGGAGATGGGTAAAATTAATATGTAAGAATTAGCCAATAATAAGCTAGAGCTAATGGGCCAACCAGTGATTTAAGTAATATGGTTTCTGTGTAATTATTTTGGGGCTGAGCAGCTGGGAACCAACAAGTGGCCTCCTTACAACAGGTAATCCCCATTCTGCTCTCTGATTCTGGGAGTCTGACTTTTAAAAGCACACATGTAAGTGATATCATGTAGCATTTGTCTTTCTGTTTGAGCATGTGCTGTAGAATGTCCTCTAGATTCATCCATGTTGTCACATGTAACAGAATTTCCTTTCTATATTCTGTTTGACCTGTATGTGTGTATGTATAAGGGTGTTTGCAAATGTATGGATTGGCATTGTGTGCAAGTGTGTACATATGTGTATGCATATGGATGAGGAGACCTTATGTCTTTGTGCAAGTGTACACACATGTGTATGTGTATGGATGTGGAGACCTTATGTCTGTACAAGTGTGCACATATGTGTGTGTGCATGTGGAGCCCCGAGTTTGCCTTTGGTTTCTTTCTCTATTGCTCTCTGCTGTATTAACTTAGACGAGGTCTCTCCGTTAACCCAGAACTCACCAACATGGCTGTTCTGGCTACTGGGTTTGCACCTGGGCTGTCCTGCCTCTACATTCCTAGCAGTGGAATTACAAGGGACCACCATGCCCATATGACATCTGAGTGACTTCTTAGGACAAGGATTCTGGTCCTCTGCTTTACATGTTTACTTTACTATCTGAGGCACTTCCCCTCAGGCCAGTCTCAGGAAGGCCAAAATGCAGTCCATTCCTTGGGTTTGGGTATGGGTGCGCATGTATCGTAATTAAATCTGATGAACACTTGAGTTTATAGCTTGATGCTTGTGTGTGAGTCTACAGTGAGCATGAAAGTGTAACAATCTCTTGGGTACACTGGCCACTATCATCCTCATTATTTTCATGTTGTATGGGAATTTGAGATGGGAAAGTCATGTGGTTGGTTGGTCAGAAGAACATGTAGGAAGTGAGGAACAGGGAATTAAATGCAGGCATCTTAAATCTAGAATCTCTCTTAAAAAAACAAATACAGGGCTGGAGAGATGACTCAGAGGCTAAGGGCACTGGCTGTTCTTCCAAAGGTCCTGAGTTCAATTCCCAGCACCCACATGGTGGCTCACAACCTGGTGTATGTGAGTACTCACATACATAAAGTATTAATAAATATTAATAAAATTAAAAAAAACAAAACCTTTTGTTAAAGTGATGTGGCAATAACAGCCATTAAATGAAAACATCTACATCATAACTATCTACCAGTGTTTATTTCTCAACTTTGTCTTCATTCCTGACAAAAATGTAATTTAATTTGTATTTTTGAAAACTTTGTGCATGACTTCAAGATGAGGTAAAGCCATGTGCTAATACCATTTCAAGATTTTGTTTAATAAATCCTGTTCTGTTCACACGAACTATGATACACTTGAAGGTTAGCTAACATTTCAAGTCCTAGTTTGATACAATCACACATGTATGTGGTAAGAATCAGTGTTTTGCAAGCACATAGATGCCATTGTCTTTCTAAACCCCTGAACACTGTGTCAGTTACTTCTCTCACATCTGACAAAATACTCGAGAGAAGCAATGTCAGGGAGCAGAAGCTTGTTGTAGCTCATGGTTTCAGTGGGTTTGATCTGTCATGGTGAATTGGTATAACAGCTAGAGTGACTCCATTTTAGTGGTTGGGCTTCTTCTTTGGTGACAGCTAAAACCTCCAAAGACTTCCCTCTAGTGGCCTGTGTTGGTCAGTTAGGCCTCATGTTCATAACTAAGCGTTTATAGCCTTCCTAAGTAGTGCCACTATCTGGGGATCCAGTGCTTATCAGGAGCCTGTGGAAGATATAAATATCCACCACAAGGACCCCGAACCTACACCGGCAACGTTTATTTTGTTCAGTCTCTGCATGGAACAAACACATCAACCAGAAACACATCTTGGATGATGTGCAAAATGATTTTTGGGGGTGTGGAGAGGAAAAGATTCTGAGGCACAAAGAGGAATGGATGATCAGTAAGCTAGAAAGCAGGAAATCTTTAGGAGAAGAAGCAATTTAGAACGCTGGGGCGTCTCTACCCGCCTTAACTCTTCTCGTTTATCTGCACAAACATTTTTCTCTCAACAAACTGTGCTGGTTTCGCTGTTATGGCCCCGAGGGCTAAGGATGGTCTCCAAACCACATAGTAAAGCTGTGAATCTCTAGGAAAATGGTTCTTTGTCTATTTGATCGAGCTGCAGGGCAGCTTTACAGAAGCCACATACTTACAATGTGAGTCTGTGCGTTCAGAGGGACGGCTCCTAGAATAAGTTTCTGGAGTAGTCTCAGAAGTATAGGATGGGGCCAGAAAATACAAATTAGGTTTTTCGGTATAAAAATAGAATGTAAAGCTGAGCACGGGGGCCAACAGTTTATAAAAGCAAGTTCCAGGGGAATTGGGACTACATAGAGAAACCCTATCAAAGGTAAATAAACACAAATACTTAAGTTACATGCTGATTAAAACCTATACTGGAAATACATTTTATTTGCTTAGTATGGTATAAACTAATGGAATAAAAGCAAACATTTTAAGTAAACTGATGAAATTGGAAAACACAGAGCATCATAGCATCTCCCGAAAGTCCCCTGGGCTTCCTTGAGGTCAGCCTCTTGTTGAAGTTCCAGGACTTCGTTAGGGACTCAGAGGAAAAGACACACTCGAGGAAAAATAATGGATGATAGAATGAGCTCCCCTCCTACCCGGTACTATCTGGACGTTTTCTGGAAGAGTGTTGGAAGTTAGATGTTCTAGAGTAAAACCAATGACCCAAGAGGACAAGAGAGAACTAGAAACTTGGAGGTGCAGGGGTTGATCCTGATTATCAACTCGATTGGTTGAGTGATGCCTGACAGGAGAAAATTAGCTAAGGGGGAAAGGCAATCCTGAAGGAGGTTGCCGCAGTCCAATATACCGAAGCTCCTGGTGGAATAAGGGGGCAGAGGACAAAATCTATTAACACAGCCATTCTCATTTGGTAGCTTCCTGGCTGCCATGATGTGAACAGTTCTGTTCTGCCATGCACCCCACTCTGCTCTTGTTAAACGGGAATCTGAGAAATTGCCAGAGGAAATCGCCTTCCTTTAAATCTCTTCCTCAGTTATTTGTAACAGCCGTGGAAGTGCCAACACAGTGTGTGGCTTTTGATTGTTTCCTTGCCCTGCGGCAGAAGCTACTAATAATCTGATAATATTCTGCGGAGATGGAAAGAGGGTGCGAGACACAAACGAACCCATGTGTATAAGTTTATTAGAGGGTGTGCGCAGCACGGGCCCGTGAGGAAAGGTGAACAAAGAGGGAGAGAGGGATGAGAATGGCGCCTTTAGCTTTTAAAGGCTTCCCAGCACATGCGCATGAGGGGAAAGACGTGTCTACGTCAGACGCTGATGAAAGGTGGCGCTACGCCCTGCGCCTGCTCGTGATGCAGATGGCGGGCGACTCATGCATGTGCACCTGGGAGATGTATGCTGGCTTCCGAACCCGGAAGTRCAGCCTTATGGGTGGCTAAAGGAATTACAGCTACATTTAGTTCTCTTCGGGTTTCAGCATATACACCTGAACTTCCTTTAACTCCAGCCTGGTGAATTCTGACTCATTTACTCAATTGTGTCTAAGGAATTTGATGGAAGTGGATGGGCTCAAAAGGAAGTATGGTCTACCTCCTGTTCATCTAGGGTCAAGGGGATACAACAATGGCTCTCGAGGATGCTTTGCTCAGAATGTCCAGGCATTGGCAGAGTGAGCAGTAGATCATGGCACAGCTGTGCCTATAAGAGCACCTGTGACTTAAAGGACTTAGCTTCAGGGTAGATGGCTCAGGAGGGCTTCCATAACCTCGTCCTCTGTAGTTCTTCTCTTCTCAGTCAAGCACAGAGTAGAAGGTAGGAAGCTTCATTACACACAGTCACACATGCACATATACATACAGCACACACAAAGCACATATGCATACACATAACACACAGACATGTACACACAGAACACACCTATACATACAACACAAACGCATGCACACACATCATACATGCACCACATTCACATGAACACACAGACATATACACACACAGAAATATACACATGCACATATACTCTTACACACAGTAAGAGAGAACTCTATGCTTGACTTTTTTATTGGCTTATAGAATACTATTTCATATTATATATAATATTTAAAGTTACTACTTTATATAACTTTGTGTTTTTTTCTCATTTTAATTATTTGGATAGGAATGTGCTATGCATTTTCCGCACTCCCCTTTCCTCCTACCTTCTCCCTTTCTACTCTGTAACTTTGCATATTTTAAAGTATCTTTTTTCTTGTCTTAAATTTTGTTATTTACTTATTTGTGTGTATATGTGTGAGCACCTGTGTGCCACAGTACATGGTTGGAGGTCAGAGGACAAATTTGGGAAATGGTTCTCTCCTACCATAGGGGTCTCAAGGATCAAACTCAGGTTGTCAGACTTGGAGCAAATGCCTTTGTCCACTGAGCCTTCTGGGTGCATTGGCGTTCTTTAAGTCAGTTTTCCCTTTGTGTCACAAGCTGGCCTTGCTTGCGCTTTTCCTCAGTGCTAAAACTGAGGTGTGGCCAGCATGCCCAGTATATATTCTGGAGATTTTTTCTTTTCTCTCCTTGTCCTCCTCCTCTTCCTCCTCCTCCTCCTTGTCCTCCTCGTCCTCCTCCTCCTCCTCGTCCTCCTCCTCTTCGTCCTCCTCCTCTTCCTTGTCATCCTCCTCATCCTCCTCGTCCTCCTCATCCTCCTCCTCTTCCTCCTCCTCCTCCTTGTCCTCCTCGTCCTCCTCCTCCTCCTCGTCCTCCTCCTCCTCTTCCTTGTCCTCCTCCTCCTCCTCCTCCTCCTCGTCCTCATCCTCTTCCTCCTCGTCCTTGTCCTCCTCCTCGTCCTCATCCTCTTCCTCCTCCTCATCCTCCTCGTCCTCCTCCTCCTCGTCCTCCTCCTCCTCCTCCTTCTTCTTCTAACAAATGTCTGTTGGGTATCAATTTCCCCTATTCCAGGACCTGCTTAGACTACCTGTCACTTCAGTCTGCCTCCCTCCCACTATCCCTCCCCCTCTCTCCCTCCCCCTTTCTTTCCCTTTGTCCTCTCTGCTCCTTTCTTTCTTACTTCCCCGCTTAGAAGAGTTTTATTTTGGTTTAGGTCATGTTTTAGAGAATTGTCTTTGTGTTTCTTTTTTAAAGTTCCATGTCCTAGAAAAAGAGCATTTTTGAAAGTCTTTCTCCCAAAGGTAGCAGTTATGGTATTTCTGAGTTCATCTTTTGATTTAAGTAAGTAGAATTGCCTTTAAGTAGGCTATTATTTGATATCTGCCAAAAGCACTGAAAGGCTTTAAAATTATAGCCCAGTAAACTCTCTTGTCTGATATTCCACCAGTGTTAATCCACAGAAGGTCAGAGCATTTCCACATGTAAATCTCGTTTTAAATTCTTTTGAGCCTTTCTCACCCCATGAAACAGTGTAGGAACCCTCCATTGGGGTGGAGGGAACAGTATTTCATGACTGAAAATCAGTCAATCTTCTGGAATTTTAGTATGTCCAGTATATTAGAAAATATGAGCGTTAATATTTATTGCCTGTACAATTGTGAAATAAAAGGTTTTTTTTAATATAAAAGTATGCATAACGTTTTAAATGTGACTATATAGCATCTTGATCTGTTATTCTGTGTGTGCACTGTGTGCATGCACGCTCCTCTGCATGTGCCTATGGGAGCCAAAGGTCAATTTTGGGTAGGTTTCCTTTTTCATTTCCATCTCATTTTTTTTGAGGTGGGATCTCTCGTGGAGCCTATGGTTTACCCACTGGGCAGGAGTAGCTGACCAGTGAGCTCCAGCAACCCTTCAGTCTCTGCTTCCTCCTATGCCAGCATTGCAAGGCGAGCTTCTTACGTGGGTACTGAGGGTGAGGATGCACACTCAGGTCCTCATGTTTGTGTGCCTAGCACTTTGCTGACTGAGCCATCTCCTGGGGCCTCCATCAATACTTTTCGAAAACCATCTAGCGTTGTGGGCAGAAAGAAGAGTGGGCCGTTCTCATCCCAGTCTCTGGTTCATAACAGAGGAGGAGAAGGAGAAGGCGAAGACAGGTTATCAGGTTTAAAGCTTTGGAAGCTCCTGGGCTCTTGGCCACTGTTGAAAGGAGTTCTTTTCTGGGTGTCCAGAAGAAGCTGCAGGTTGGGTGGAGCCAGGGGAGTCCCGGGAGAGGAATCCCATCCAGCCGTGGAGCTGAGGAGAGCGGCCCACTATTGGAGGACTCACCCGTCATATGCTGGGATCCACTCACCCGTGTCGTCCATTCACCCATTAATTTACCCAGTTTCTTACTCAGCCAGCCATCCAAACGCTGTGAAATTGCATCAAGCCTTCTGATTCTTGCTCCCTAGCATGAGGCGTCCCCTGGGCTGCTGTTCTACTTCCCCTTTCTGTACACCGCAGAAAGCCGTTTTCCTCTCACTGGAGCTTCTAAAACTACAAAACGAACACATGCCTCATAACCAAGAAGCAAAGAATGATTTCCAGAACATTGAGAAGAGACTGGAAAAAGTCGCTGGGGCCACTTTCTATGCAGGAGGTCTATGCGGCCTGCTAGCATTTCTAGTGTCTCCTTCTAATGTTAAAATTCGTACTCATGTTGATGTCAAAGCAGCACAGAAAACCAATCACTAGTTTACAAACTTTGGCTGTGTTCTGCATTCCTAGGACGCCACGTAAGGACAGACAACAAACTTAAACATAAAGAAAATTGATTCATAATATTAGGTGGCTCAAAGTGCATCTTGCACAGGTGCAAACTGGAATGCATTCTCTACAGCTGGTGAGATGATATGCATGCTTATCCTTCTGGAGGGTTGTTCCCCTAGAGACAGCCGACTGCCACCAGGCACAGATGTAGTGAAACTTCCCGAAAGTTCCAGCTCTTCTCTGATGCTGCGCTCTCACCGGAGTACATCTTTTGAGGTGTCCGTGTTTGAACAGGTTTGAAATGGAGATTCTGAGTGCGATAGTGAGATTGTAAGCACGCACCCAAATGTGGAGGAGCCGGGAAAGTGAGCATCTGGCTTGGACACAGGAGATGATGGATTCTCTGCTAGGTGTCGCTGGTAGGGCTCAGCGGTAAAACGGCAAGCTGTCGCAGGAACCTGCATACTCCAGTTAGAGTCACTAGGGCTGTGATGAAACACCATAACCAATAGCAGCCTGGAGAGGAAAGACCTTGTTTTCCTTACACTTCTGTTATCACAGTTCATTACTGAGGGAAGTCAGGCAGCGGCTCAAGGCGGAACCTGGAGGTAGAAGCGTGGAAACAGGAGCTGATAGTCAGAGGCCATGGCGGAATGGTATTTAGCATCTTGCTGTTCACGGCTTGCTCATCTTATAGAACCCAGGATCACCAGCCCAGGTGAGATAACACCTACAGTGAATTGGGCCTCCATCATCAATTACTAATAAAGAAAATCCCTATAGGCTTGCCTACAGTCTAATCTTAATGGAGTTATTTTTCTCATTTGAGAATCCCTCTTCCCAAATGATTCTAACTTCTATCAAAGTGATATAAAACTAGCTAAGACAAGTCCTCAACCCTACCAAAACATTTTTTTGTTGATACTCACGACTCCCAAACACGAACAATGCCTACCAGTGATGCCTACTTGATTGTATGTGATGGCTAACCTGAATTCTCAACTTGATGAGATTTAGAATCACCCAGAACATAGGTCTCTACACATTTCTCTGGGGAGTTATTTCATTTAGATAATTTAACAAGGTGGGGGCATGTGTGGCATCATTCCCTGTTCTAGGAGTCTAGACTGTATAAACAGGAGAGAGTGAGCTGAGCTCAAGAGTTGACTACTCCCTGTGTCCTGATCATGGGTAGTTAAACTAAATTGTAACTCTATTAGAAGTATCCTTTCTGTTTCTCTCATCCAGTTATCTAAATGTCAAATTGGATTCAACTGAGCTTAGAGCTGAGAGAGCTGAACATTGGTTGAATCCTCTACTTTTTCTCAGAGCATCAAGAAGTTGTGTGTGCACAGAGCAAACTGTAGCTTCAGTTGCCCTGGTTACACGGTGCATTTTTCCAGTCTTTCAGAAAGATGTGAACCCTAATTAACCTTAAAATTAACAGGCTAATGGCAAGGGTTTCATAACAATTCAAAAGGAGAGGCAGAAAATACCCTGGAAAATGTAAATCCAAGGTGACAGTTGTAAGCCTGCTGCAATGCTTAGAATCTTATTGGGTTTTAAAAGGAGATGATGAAGAATCCATATTAAAACAATAATGAGTCTTTGTATGTGTGTGTGTATGTGTGTGTTGTTACATGTGTGGTGCGCATACACCTGGGTGCATGTACATCTGAAAACCAGATGTTTCGTTTTTCTCTTTCTTTCTTTCTTTCTTTCTTTCTTTCTTTCTTTCTTTCTTTCT
>LOEQ01003075.1:71748-93113 GCA_001685075.1 Bramus lutescens | reverse complement strand
CCAGACATATTTGGTTTATCCTAGGGTCCCTGACTTATGTAGTCTCTGGTTCTTGGACACCCAAACAGTGTCAGGTATGTGCTGCATTCATGTACTGGGACTCAACTCAAATCAGTTATTAGTTGGTTACTCCCACAAGCTTTCTGTCACTATTGTCCTAGTATGTCTGGCAGACAGTATACCATTGTAGATCAAGAAGTTGACGCCTGGTTTGGTGTTTCTGTTTCTCTTTTGGTAGCATACAGAGTCGGTTTTTGCATCAGAAATGGGAGAACACAGGGGTGAGGGCACTAGGTAAGCATCTGCTTGACGTTTCCATGTTCAACAAGTTTTGTAGGTGTTGTCTTCAGCAATGGAGCGTTGCTGTCTGTGTAGGGAGAGCAGCCTATAGTCTTGGCAACAGCCTGAGCTGTTTAGGGATTTCTGTGGGGTCTCTTTGGCTAACAAATCAGTAAGATGTAGCCCAGTTCTAGTACTGGAAGCTTTATTTGGTGACAAGAGATGGCCAATTGGAACTCTGTCATTCCCCTGCTCTCTGCCCCCAACAATAATCTGTCAATGAAATTTAGATTGCCTTCATATCTGTATATATTTTAGGATGTTTCCTGTGTATTAGGTTTCCATACTTATTCTCAAATGACCCTTACTTTTAGCCATCTCTCTTTGTATTCCCTCCCTCAACCCCCTTTTCCTCCCCGATCTTCCTGTTCTGGTCACACCCATGCCCCAGTAAAGGATCCCTACTGTAGCCCACTGTAGTATTTGTTGACAGAGTACCAACATACTCAGGTGCCTTTATTTCCTCTTCCTTTTGGTGTACCTTTCTCTAATGTTTAAGATTAAAATCAAGAATATTCAGGGGGCCCATCTTTGAGCAGCTGAGGCTGTTTTGGGAGGGGTCCCTTTGTATACATGATTTGCGTTTTGGGAAGGGTCCCTTTGCATACATGTTTCATGTACTTAAGTTGTTCCATCACCCTCCTCAGTAGCATAGTATGCTGGGCTCCTCAGAATGTGTCTGTTTGTTAAGGAGCTTTTGACATCAGCCTGTACAACCAGCGTGACAATGCTGTGTGAGACACAGGGGTTGCTTAGCACTTTATGCAGGAGTAAACGCATGGGAGAAACTCCCATCCCCAGCATGAGAAGCAAAACTTCAATTTCAGAGTTATGTGTTCTCTTGTGCTCCTTCATCTTTACCTCCTATGACCTCAATTCAAAGAGATTTTATATTTTTTCATTTATTTTTCATCTTACTACTGGCCTTACCTTTCCAATGATCATTGGATCATTGACTCACATAATTGCGGTTGGCAGTGACATTTTTACAGATTTATGAATGAACTAGACATGTTGTCCATGTAAAACGTGACATATTATACCCAACCATTGTAGCAAATCATGGGACAAACAATCTTTGCGGTAGAAAATAAATCTCATTATCACAGTTTTGCTACCTCTTAAAGTCAGTATTGAAAGCAAGACAACACTTAAAAATACTTTATTAGTGTGTATGCAACTATGTGTGTGTCTGTGTATGTGCTCTTGTGTAGACAGAAGTTTCTGTCCTGCCCAATTCCACAGCCATTCAGTCTCAAAGAAACACACAGAGACTTATATTAATCATAAATTGTTTGGCCTGTTGCTGAGGCTTATTAATAACTAGCTCTTATGATTTAAATTCATCCATAATTCTTGTTTATGTTTAGCCGCGTGGCGTGGTACCTTTTCTCAATAAGGCGTTTTCAGCTTGCTTCCTCTGAGTCTGGCTGGTCTGACTCACTGCCTTTCCTCTTCCCAGAATTCTTAGTTCTGGTTGCCCTGCCTATGCTTTCTGCCTGGTTACTGGCCAATCAGCATTTTTTTAAACCAATATGAGTGACAAATCTTTGCACTCTACAAGAGCATTTCCCACAGCACTTCCCCTTTTTTCTTTTCAAAAAAGATCTCTGAATCTAATCTCCTTTGTTTAGCTTTTTTCCTGACTATTATCCATATCAACGTGTAACCAACACCTGAACAAAGACAAACATCTTTAATCCATTTTTTTGGGAATGTGGGTGTAGTCTTCTAGACTACTTCCTGTTGATTGGGATGCTGATAATCTTATGGAAACACAAAGAAAATTTAGGACTATGGTCAAGTCCTGACTGGAATATTCTGTGAGGCTTGATCTTCTCAGTCAGCAGTCGTGAAGATTTTCTGGATGCAGAACTCAGAAAAAACTGGCAATAGAGGTGCTCTGAAAAATTGGATCATCTGGGCCATCCATTGACACTGGAGATTTTTCAGGGGGATCTTCCTTGATCAAACCTTATTTTTCTTAACCAAAGATGAATCTGAAGCTTTTTATTTCCTGTAGAAATAAAAGCAAAACCTCTTCTCCAAAATAACATATCTTTTGACTTGAATTTTGGAGTCAAGGTATTTTCAAAATATCTGAGTTGGATTAATCCAGCAGCATTTATGATCAAATGTCTCCTAGCAGCTGTTGCTCCTTCCTCAGCAGTCAAACAATTCAAAGACCAAATAACAACAGATATTATCCAGATTCTCTTGTGTTTTCCATCTTTACCTGGCTTAAAAAAACTATTTCTTTTATTATTTTGAGACAGGGCTTCTCTGTGTATCTTTGGCTATCCTGGAACTCACTCTGTAAACCAGGCTGGCCTCAAACTCACAGAGATCTCCTTGCCTCTGCCTTCTGAGTGCTGGGATTAAAGGCATGCATGACCACCATATCTGACTGTTCTATACCTTTTTTTTATTTTAAAGGACTTCCTCTGTCCTTTTTATTGTCTCTCCCAAGCCTACATATATTTTTAAACACACTGTAAATCATTTAGAGGCTTTGTTCATCTGAATCTGTCTTTACTGTGTATCTTTATCTTTTGCTGACCACATGAGTCTTTAATCTGCTAAGCGATATGGCTAGGATTAAAGCTGTCCCTTTGGTCACTGACTCTGCCCATTCCTTGACTTCCTGAGAGTCTAGCTTACAGGAGGGAGACACATTTATTGCTACAACTCTAGGTTGTTTCTAGGTCCATGCCACCACCAAGAAGCATACCACTGGCTTCTTATAAACACCATTTAAGTGTTTGGTGGCAGGGCCTCTTAAAAGAGCTGTGAGGTTTTTGCCACTAAAGCTGAGTCAGGAAGCCTTTCTTAAAAGGAGCTGCACCCCTGCTTGCCTCTAGCAAATAGAGCCTACTGGAGTAAAAATGGTTACCAAGAAGCTATACTTGACTTTGTTCTTGTCTGTCTAGAATCCTTTTTTAAAGCTTTCTTAGGCTTTATGTGGAAATTCTTGCCAAACATTTGGGTGCCATTTGTAGACAGAAGTTTCTGTCCTGACTGATTCTTTATTCATTCAGTCCCAAAGAAACATACAAAGGGTTGTATTAATTATAAACGGTTTGGCCTATTGCTCAGGCTTATTATTAACTAGCTCTTAAACTTAAATTTACCCATAATTCTTGTCTATGTTTAGCCACAAGGCTTGGTACTTTTCCAAAGTATTGCATTCTCCTTTTACTTCCTCTGTGTCTGGCTGGTCGGACTCTGCTTTTCCTCTTCCAAGAATTCTCTTCGTGTGGTCACCTCACCTATGCTTCCTGCCTGGCTATTGGCCAATCAGCATCTTATTAAACTAATATGAGTGACAATCTTTACAGTGTACAAGAGCACCTTTGCCTGAGTCTCAGATTCCCAGGATCTGGAGTTATAGGTGCTGGGAACTGAACTCTAGTCCTCTGCAAGAACAGCACGCATTCTTAACCACAAAGCTGTCTCTTGTCTCTCCAGTCTGGGACAGATTTTAAAGGTTCTTATTCTAGTATTTAAAAAAAAAGAATTGTGGAAAATCTGTGGGTATTGGCATTTTCATAATAATTCGTGACACTGAGTACTTTTTATATGTACTATTGGTCTTTGGTATATATTCTGGAAATGTCTGGTCATGTTTTTTTGATCTTAAAAAAACGGTGTTTGTTGTTTTTCTTGGTTGTATTGAATTGAGTCCCTTATGTAATTTGGATATTAATCCTTATCACATGTATACCTTGGAAGTAATTTCTCACTTTAAGGATGCTTGTAGACCTGCAGTGCATCTTGGCCTGAGGAAGACTTAATAAAAGCATGAAGGCTTAGCTGGACCACCTTGGCTTTCGTTGTAGTTGGTTCTTTCTGTACCAGATGCTGAGAAAACAGCAACTTCAACTTCAGGAAGAAGGCTGCAGAGTGGAGCAACCTGGATGTAGGCAGCAGCAGGGATTTTGTTCTCTAGAGAATCCCGAACTAAAATGTGGTAAAAGTTGGTGTGCTTTTAATTCTGATGGTGTACTGGCAATTCTAATGTTGGTGATCAAATTCCTCCCTGGAGGAAACATCTTGTTATCTTGTAGCTAAACAATTGTTGTAGTTCTCTGCTGAACATTAATAATATATATTCACGTCAGCACGTTTATTACTTACCATCTAATGGCGCTGTGCGCCACATGGAAGCTAATGTGCAGAATCACAGTTTCACTGGACGCTCCCGACATGCAGAGAGGACTGGCTCTGCCTACTCATTTGCAACGTAATTTATTAATGGTTTAGGGTTGTTCTACACCAATCTTCCTCTTACTTCTTTTTTTTCCTTACTTTAAGAAACGGTCCTGAGACCCGTTCAAACTGAACAGCAAATGACTGACGAACTCGGCAATGTTCTCTGGAGTATTTTATCAAATCCTGCTGAAGACCTCACTTTGATTTAGAATTTCAGACGTCATTTAGTTAAGGGAATACGATACATGTTTGTCAGTCGGTCATGCCTGGGTCTTCACAAGTAAGTCTTTAACAGCAGGATGCTTATTACTTCTTGGGTTTGAAATAGAGAATAAGACATACCTTCTTAACTCTGCACATCGTTTCTTCCTCACGATTCCAGAGACAAAAGCAGAAGCTCATTGTGTTCATTCTGAGAGAAACTGGAAACCAAACGACAAAGGAAAATCCAGAGCAAATGTTTCAGAGTAATGACATCTTTGATGAGCCTGTTTCACAGGCATCTTTAAGCCATGGGAAAGCTCCTCGGGGACTTAATAAATGACAGCTAATACGAACAAGAGCCTTGAAAGAGAATCTTTCATGGTAGTTTGGAATAGAATAAAAGAGACCAAAGGCTTGTTAGTAATAGTGAAAGAAAAAAAATAATACAGATAAAAACTCAGATCAAAAGGACAAGCATGCAGAGCTCTCTGAGAAAGTGTGCAAGACAGACACACTCAACAGGGCAGCTGTGTGCTTGGAGATGCACGGTGAAGTGTAAATATCTGTGGGAGGAACTGATGTCAGAGAACTAACTCTCTACATCCACCTCTTTAAGGAACAAATGTGTTTCAAAAGTGTTCTTTACAATTGTATTTTTCCAAGAAGAAATCATGAAAAGTTTGTACTAAAAATCCTTTTAGATGGGATTGCTACATTTTAAAATAGCAATTAAGAACTTAAAGCATAAAATTCTACAACTATGATGGTTAAAGGGATGTTTTGAAAACTTTATTGTAGTAGAAAAAAATTTAATTTAGATTCTATTTTACCTTTTAAATGAATATAATTACATGAGTACATGAACCTAAAAGGCAATCAATTCTTGCAGATTGGTAAAAATGCTTTATAACTTAAAGATACTAATCTGTTAAGTGTCGTATATATTATAATGCTTTATCATTACTTTTTTGTTTTGTTTTACACTGACTGCATGTGATTGTCATTTTACCAAACTGTGACTTTGCTTAAGTAGCGGCCACTGCAGCTGTGTGCAAACAGTATGTTCATAATCTCAGGACAATCCCATTACTAGATTCTTTTGCATGCATCATGCTGGGAAGGCCTTCAGCTTGAGGTGATGTAAGTAGTCATCAAGTTTTTCCTTCTAGTACCTATGGCTTTCAGATTTTACACTGAAAAACTCTGACATACCAAGAATTTGTTTCGATATAAGGACTTCCAAACTTTAAAACAATTTTATATGCAAATCAAACACCCTCTATTTGCATGGACCATATTTGGAGCATTTTTTGTTATTATTTTTGAATAACCAATCTAATTGTTTCTTTATCTGAGGTCTTCAAATGTATCTTTGAATTAAGATACCAACTCCAAGAGAAAGTAGTTTTCTGTGTTAAGCCAAAAAATACTAACAGGCTATTTCAGTTGTTATATACACAGTTTTACATAAACAGTCATTCCTATTATTGATGTGTCTGATTTTGTTTGTTATATTTGCTTCCACTTGATTTATTATTGCTGTCTTGGTAAGTGAGTTAATGAGCAAATTCTGTTCTTTCTGCTGAGTCCCTTTGCCATGAAATCCCATTTATACACATGTCCTATGCACTACTATCAGGAAATAAAGCTCCCACAACTGTCTGATTTTGACTATACATGTATACTTTCTAAGTAATTCTGTTATATCATCTTAGGCTATCCATGTAGTCTTAGGTAGGATAGGTAAATTCTTTTTATCCCAGTTTCTTCATTTAAGTGTGATAATAAGGCCCATTTCACTGAATTTCTTTTTAAGATTAAATCATTCATTTGGAATAATAAAAGGTGGCAATGAACATTTAATACTTTTGTTCTTTATTACTTTGTCTTGATTTCCACGACTATGTTAAAAGTTTAAGAATTTTCTACATTGTTTTGTGTTCCGTCTGTGTAATTTGAATGTATAACAAGTGAATGTATTAACCTCCAGGTGACGCTAATACAAAACTCCAACTTCAATGCACACCCACGTAGGTTGAAGTACTTTTTTTTTTAATGACTTATGGATTACTATTAGCCAAGCTAGCAAATCACTATAATTTCTGCTTGTTCTTTCAGTTGGAGAAAAGCAGATTTATTTCATTAATTTATTCTTATTTGCTCGAACCACCTCTCTCCTGGTATGCATCTCAATCAGTCAATAAGGGCAATATTTATTACTTCATGCTGTGTGCAGGCCATTCATTCCTGTGTGTTTAGATGAGGCAAGGAGTAAGCTGTTCACAGGGGCATGCAGGGGATTTAAAAGGAAAAGAACTATCAGCGAGACACTGCATATTTCTATGTTGTTTCTTGTGATGGTTTAAAAGATTCAAGGGAAGAGACAGGTGGGTAATGCCTGTCTAGCCTGGCCTGTGCTTTGAGGACCTGACATAGGAACTTTGTTTTAGTGGGCTCCAGACACATGGCATGTTAGTTTCCCAGACGTTAGGTAAAACATACCCAAATTAGATTGGCTAAAGCTATAGGAATGTATGATAATTCAGAAGATCAGACACCAGAAAGCAAGGTCTCATCGGGGTTGGTTCCTCATAGGGTGTCTACAGACAAACTGCTTCATGCTGTGTCCTAGCTTTCCGTAGTTCCTTCCCACCAGTCTTGGAATGCTTAGCCTTCTAATCCCATCTCACCAGTCTTCACAGGGCTGCCACTTCCCATGTTTCCCACAAGTGCGCCCGTCACTCTGGGGTTGAGGTTTAGCCTAGTTGACTCCGCCCTAACTAGAATGGTCTTATCCTTTTTGAATTTTTCTTTTATTTATTCTTTGTGTCTTTCACATCATGCATCTCAATCTCATTCATTTCCCTGTCCCTTTGTATCTGCCCTCTATCCTTGCAACCTTCCCCCACCAAATAAAATTTGAGAGAAACAAGAAAAAAAAAAAGGAAAAATTAATCTCATCATGGAAGCTGTGATATTTAGGCCTGCAGAAAACCCTTTTATCCACATATCTTTACTTACAAGTGTTCATTGCAGAGAGTCTTTGATCTGGTTTGAGGCCTCTGGTTGCTGCTATACTATTGATGCTGGGCCCTCATTGGGACTGCTTTTGGATATCCTGTTGCCTTGTGTGTGGAGATCCCTGCAACTGAGGGTCTACAGGACCGGCCCCTTCACATGCTCTAACAGATTATAGATGGAGTGGGTGTTGGCCCACTGGTTCTGGGCCTAAGTAGTTGCGGGATTGATCAGTATACCAGTTCACCACCAGGGTGAGCTCTCCAGCATTGCCCTGGCTAATTCACCCCTTGCCGCGGAGAGGTGGGGCCAGTTCCGCTCTCACGCCCTCATGCACCGACACCGTCTGGATCAGCTCTCCTGTGCTGCCCGGACTAGGTGCAGGGGCCGCTCTCCTGAGTGCTGCAGCTGGTGAAAGGCGGGACAGTTCTCTCATTCTCATGTCCTCAAGATCAGCTCTCCCACCAGCCACAGGCAACAAGGAGACTGCCAAAGTGCAAGCGCTGGGGATGGGCATCTCTCCCTTGTCCACACCACCTTTAAAATAAGAACATGCAGGAACTAGGAGGAAACATATTGAACATTTTTGGGTCATACGTATGGGTACATTACAACCACTTTCCTGGAGAGAAGAGGGGAAGATATCATAGGACCAAAGACAATAAGGATCCAAGCAAGCACTTTTGACTTCCTAATTGTTTGTATCTGCCTGAATTTGACTCTATTACATAGTGCCTGGGACATACGCAAATCTGAGGAAAGCTGCCTCTTAAAGAAAAATATTAAAATTTCATTTTAGATTTAAATTTTAGCATTGCCTTTCTAGTTTTGTGCTACCATCAAGGTATGATTTAAGGGAGATTTTATTTTTGAATTGTGTAAAGATATTATATAACTCTCACTTATAACAAAGAGTATTAGGAAGATCAAAGCAAAGACAACAATTAACTCATTCCAGTTTTGATTAGCTCTTTCCGTTATTCTGTTAGCAGAGATTTCTTGGACAAACAAAGCAAATTAATGTCCAGACTTTAAAGGAAAATGATAAGTTTTAAAGAATGAGGGGTTTAAAGTAGTCAACACGGAGAAGTTGCAGACTATCTATCTAACAGCTATAGTCTAGCCAAGATGTGAGCAGAAATAGGACTCTTCCCTCCTGGGTAGGAAGTCAGCGATGAATGACGCTGTTTTACTAGGTGTGTCAGCTATGTATTTATCTTTATTTCCAATAGAAAAATGATGCTAGGATTAGGGATTGAGCCTCTTGCTACTTTTCTGGGGCACTTTTCCTCAGCTCAGGAGATAGTGGAAAAGTGAAAGATGTAAACAGGGAAGAAAAGTTGAGACAATGCTCCTTCTTCCCAGCTTCGTTTCTTGTCTAGCATCATGTAATCATATGTTTTATGAGCATCTATAATCACAGAAATCCATCTTTATTTTCTCTGAACAGTATAAATCTTTCTCATACCATATAAAATACTCACTTGTTACCCTTTTAAGGCAATGTATGGAGAGTAATATAAATAGGAAGAAGATTAAACAGTTAATAAAGGTCAGCGAAACAATTAACTAATCAATTTTGTAATTGAAGAAGCAATTAATTGCTCTGGAGTATGTAGCAGATCATAACAAAAATGATTATCATCAAATAGCTAAAGGAAGGATACACATATTCTGACATATCCAAACTACACAGCATGCTAGTTAGACTTTATCAACAAAATGGAACATTAAAAAGAGAGAAAAATCAGGTATAAATAGATTAAGAATTCTATCTTTTTATTTATTTTCTTTTTATTATTTAGTAGAAAGTTGAGGCATTAGAGACATGCATTGGATGCATTTTCAAGCTGGACTATGTCAGATCTATGAGAAGCTTCTGTATAGATTGATTCAACCTTCATTATTTTTAAACATGGGTTTGTTACCTAAACTTTTTTTTTTTTGAAACAGGTTTCTCTGTAGCTTTGGAGCTTGTCCTGGAACTAGTTCTTATAGACTAGGCTGGCCTTGAACTCACAGAGATCCACGTGCCTCTGCCACCTCCTGAGTGTTGGAATTAAAGCTGTGGGCCACTACTGCCCGGCTTGTTACCTGAACTTTAATGTTACAATTTGTTTCAAGAACAAAAGGTATCTGAAATGAAGCCATTAACAGTAGCCAATAATTTTAATCTTAGAATTTAACTGTTAACATTAACTTAAAAATACAGACATGGTGTAAGATTGGTATAATGGTTAGTTTAAATTCTCATCTTGATTAGCTTACCAAAATATACCTCTGTGTTTCCAAAGATACTCAGACCATGAAGGTCCTGAGTGGATTTTGGACATGACTACAGTGTTGGGAGTCAGAGGAAAGTAAGGCCCGGGGACCAGATGGAAGATGTATTTCATCTGGGGCATATTCTTAGGTACTATATTTTGCCATAGTTTCTTTCTGTATTCCTTCCTTCTGCTTCTCATCTACCATGAAATGAACAGCCTCCTCTTCCATGTACTTCCATCCTCATGATCTGCTAAGAGCACAGGACTAGCATCTGTAGTGCACAGGACAAGCATCCATGGATTGAGCCCACTGAAACCATGAGCCAACAAATTCTCCTTTAAGTCAAGTATTTTGCCATAGTCATGAGAAAGCTAAGACAGGGTCTCTCTCCCCTCTCCCTCCCCCCTTCTCTCTCTCCCTTTCTCTCTCACACACAGAGTGCAAGGAAGAGAGAGGGAGAGAGGTGAAGAGAGAGGGAGGGAGTTAGAGATAGATAGATGGATAATAGCTAGAGAACAGCTGTGAGAAAATTTAGCACTTAATCTTTTTTTATTTATTTTTATTGATTTTATTGAGCTATACATTTTTCTCTGCTCCCCTTCCTTTTCCCCCTCCCCTTCAACCCTCTTCCATGGTCCCCATGCTCCCAATTTACTCAGGAGATCTTGTCTTTTTCTACTTCCCATGTAGATTAGATCTATGTATGTCTCTCTTAGGGTCCTCATGGTTGTCTAGGTTCTCTGGGATTGTGGATTGTAGGCTGGTTTTCTTTGGTTTATGCCTAAAAGCCACTTATGAGTAAGTACATATGAATTTGCCTTTCTGGGTCTGGGTTACCTCACTCAGTAAGACATTTGTTTAGATCATCCAGTTACCTGCAAATTTCAAGATGTCATTATTTTTTTCCGCTGTGTAGTTAGCACTAAATTCTGACACATGCACCAGGCTCTTTCCACTTCCTCTAGATAGACTAGGTAATAAGGAAAAGGGACCTGGACCAGAAGGTCATTCTTCAGTGCCCAGATCCTAAGCGCTAGGAGATGAGAAGATAAACAAGATAAAAAAAGCTGGGGTTGGGAGGTCTTACGCAAGCTACGTGTTACATCAAGCAAGCTTATTAAGAAGCACAGCGTCTCCTTTCCAATATTCTTTAGATTTCCCTCTGCATTGTGAGCCCACGATGATAACGGATGTGTGCTGAATCATGCCATTTTTGCCCCGCGGAAATGAGTGTAAGCCCTGTTGATGAGAGCAGGGTAGAAGCAGGGACATTAAGAGAAGCGACAGACAGTATTCTTGCTCAGGATTGCTGGGGCAAAACCAGCTTCGGTCTCTAAAGGCTTGCCTTATATTACTTAAAATTAAGTGTTTTAAAAAACATCATCTTAAACTGTGCACTGGAGGCGCACGACTTTATTCCTGGCACTTGAGTGACAGAGACAGATGGATCTCTGGGAGTTCAAGGCCAGCTTGATCTACAGAGTGAATTCCAGGATAGCTAGAGCTACACAGAAAATCTTTTCCTTTTTTAAAAGCATCATCTCTCAATAAGTGTACATTGTTATATGATATGATTATACATTAATTCGTAATATTTAAAACTCTGCAGAATCTATTGTCAGAGATACACCATGATCAGAAACCACAGCACCAGTGTGTTTAGCCCAGAGGAGCATGAAATTTAGTACTTTCATATACAAATAGAGAGTCTTATGTAGTGATCTTTCTGTTTTTTCTTATGTATATGCCAGTGGTTGAATTATTGGGTCATATTCAGTTTTAGTCAATGCAACCAAATGGTTTTCCAACATGGCTGGATCAATATACAAAATCTTCAACTGCACATATAAATACCATGCATTTAACATTGTTATGACACTTAATTTTAAGTTTTGAAAAAAATTAACCAACATTTTGACTTTGAAGTTTATTTCTTATGTTTATTATATATTATCTTATAAACTACTTGCAGGAGAAAAACGGGACAGAGTTAGTAGAAAGCTATCATACAAGTGGATGGAGTCAGCAGGAAGCTAATCAAACAATGGTACACAAGGGGAAGAGTGGAGATCTCAAGGGTGTCAGAGACTCAGTACACAGCAGCGTTAGGGCTAATAACCACAGCCCTGTACAAGGTAAGGGTTGGGTTCTCTGGATATGAAACTTCAGCTTCCTTAAAGCCCTGGTCCCAGACCATAACTGGCTCTGCCAAACATTGTTCTGGTCTTGAGAAGGCGCTCTGATTCTTCTCCATACATTAGGGCCTAGGGGAAAGCTTTGAAGTAGCCCCATCCCAACAGAAAAGGTTTATATGATACCAGGAGAAGCATAGCATCTTTTGGGCCACAGTAGCTGATCGTCCTATCTGTGGTGTTGATTTCGCTGTTGTTCATTCTTTCTACCCTACTTATTCCCCAAGTTACCACCCTATACTCTCATAGACTAAACTCCAACCTGATTCACCCTTGTTTATGTATTCTAGACCCTGCCTATTTCACAGACGATAGCATTCACCTTATATCTTGTCATTAGTTTTCAGTTCCTTAGTCTTCAAGGCACATTTGCAATATGGCAATCCTGGTTTTTCCTTGTGACTTTTGCAGTAGCTAAATGCCACGTCCCTTCAGTGATGCTCTCCCAGATTGTTCTGTGGAGTGGAATCTCTTCTCATTCCAATTTAACATAAGTATCATGGTGTGTAAAAAGCCCAGATGTGTACACTTAGGGGTAACTACTAATAACAATGGCTATTAGCTATTGCCACAGCAATGGATCAGAACAGCAGTAATGTTTAACTGTTACAACATCTGTATTGGGTAGTCAGCCAGCTCTTTGTCAGTATGCAGGTGTTTGAGCTCAGCACCCATGTTCTGGTCAGATTTAAGGGTGTTCCATGTGCTATACTGTAGTGCATGGTGGCTCCCTGAGTGCGTCCCCTTGTAAAGGTTAAAGTCCAAGTGTCCAACCAAACTCTACAGGTGTTTTCACTGTCCCCTTTTCTGTCACATCTGCGGAAATGACATTTGCCAAAGCAAGTCAAATGATAAATTACATCAGTGCCGCAAGAGACATATTTCACCAAAATCTGTAGGATCTGTAAGGCTGACAGAGGTATTTCCAGAAACCCTCCAAAGACTTCTTACCTCTCACTGCTGAGACATCATTCAGCACTCATATCTAAACTGCTAAGTGTCTAACGGTAGATGTATTATAAATCAGTGTGAGCAAATTTATTTAGTCAAAGACTTCAAATAACAACTTCTATGGGGAAATATAAATATGTTAAGTGGATGGAATTGAAATGGACTCTGGATGGAACATAGGATGGGATAAAATGTGACTATAAATTTAACTTCAAAGTAAAGATGAAGTCATTGTCAATCAGTTCTTTCATGGTATTTCTGAGGTTTTGAAAGTTGGATTGGGCCAATGTGTTGTGATTATTGTGAGCCAGATTCTAGCTCACCGGTCTACAAACAACACAAGCAACTTCTGCTCTCATAAAGACTTTTAGCAGAGCTTATTTAGGACTGGAAATTATCACTTTGCACTGTGCTAAAATGACAATCTTCATATTTTTAATATTTTTAAATCACTGAGGTCTATTAGGAGAAAAGCTTTGTAATGGACTACATAGATTCTAATAGTTTTCCTGTTAAACACTGTAGTGAAGCAGATTTTTGTTCAAATTCCACATGCTGGTGTGACCAATTGTCCAGCAGAACTCATAACGTGACTCATTTTGTACATGAGCAGCCAAGCTGTGCCTTTCTGGCCGATCATCCTATTTCCTGAGATTTCTATTTCAGGCTTCTGAGTCTAATATATAGTGTTTCTGCCCTCTGTGACCTGTTTGAGAAGATCAGCTATTATTGCAGCATCGATAGCCAAAATGACTTCAAGATAAATCTATTTTGTTGGTAATTATAGACAACAAGGCCACAAATTGAGTTTTCCCAGATTATAAACTGATCATAAAGCCTTTCCTGTATATAAAAAAACCCTCAGAATGTCCAGTTTTTCATTCATTCTCCAAAAAATTAAGAAGCATTTAGAATGATGTGCTTTTCATTGACTCATCCATTGGAGAAGGCTAACAAGTTAAGTCAGGTCAAACTGAAATAATCTTTTAAAATGTCAGGTTAAGAGATATTAATTAGTAGAAGGAGCAGTTGTGACCCTGGAGAAGGAAATACGCTTGCTAAGCTTCGGGTTTCCTGAAGGATGTTCTCAACAGTAATTTCAACCATGTCACTTCTCTAAGGTTGTAATTCAAACTTGGGAAATTATTGTATTTTTTTTTAGGGTGGGCTGATGCCTGAAATTTAATGATTATGGTAATTTGTGGGGAAGCTAGTATAGATTTAATGATTCTACTCAAGAGAGAAAAGTTGCCCGTGGTTCCAACTTCTGTTGCAGTTAATGGAGTACACTTTGTACCATCCACTCACATGCAAACATGGGTTCACTTCAGTGTGCAGGGCAGAAAAAAAGCTAGTGAGCATATATGGGCCCAGTGGGTGGCAAGCCTGACTGGTTCAGACCATCACTTAAAAATAAAGGAGATAAGCGCTACAAATGGTACTTTTGGTCCCAAGTATGTTGGTGCATTCCCCTATAACTCCAACCTGCAAGGCTGATTCAGCAGCTTTGTGATTTCAAAGCCAGTCTGGACTACACTGGGAGGCCCCATCTCAACCAATCAAACCACACCTGACCCAAACAGTGACAAACATTCTTCTGCTGACATCAGTTTGTAAAAGTCCCAGGTCATAAATTTATCATTACCCGTAGGAAGCCAGTTTACCCGTCTCACATGTGACCCATCTACGTTGAACCTGGGTTCTAGTTTTGCTTGCCTGGGTGACCGTGGTGAACTTCATGTAGTTCAGTAGAAATGAGATTCGTTTCTCGTCCCACACCGCAGACTCACTAAGTTCATAAAAGTGAGCCATGATGGTACAAACTGAATAAGCTGAGCAGTCTAGAGATGGTGGTAGCAGGATCATGAGTTCAAGATCAGTTTGAGGTAAATATGGAGACTTATTTCAAAGAGCAAGGACTGGTGGCCTAGCTTTGTGGTAGACCACTTGCCAAGCACACACGAAGTGTTGGCTTCTATATTCAGTACTGTAAAAGAAACAGAAATTATAAAATCAAAATTTCCTTGGAAGCTCAAACAATATATAAATGTAAGGTTTTAAGATTGCGTTTATTGTAATAGGTCTGAGAGACGGAGCAGCACACATTCAGCTACGCTTTTCAGCCATTTTTGGTTGCAGAAATCGCTTTTCTGTCAACTTAGCTATTATGTGTGAATTGCCGCTCTGCAACCCCCTTCCAAGGGTTTGGGCAGAGCTCCAGCACAGCTGTGGGACCCTCTGACAAAAGGGAGGCTGGTGTCTGGACTTCTCCCCGACCCTCCCGCCTGGGACCACACAGCTGGAGAAGCTGTCGGTGTGCATGGTAATGCCTGCTTCTGCTAATGGGCCCGGTTTGGTGGCGGTACCATTGTGATCTCCTCTGTTGGCCATTATTGGGTCTCTGCCCGACACCAGCTGCCCATTAGCTTCCTTTGTGTCTCTGGCATACAAATGCTGGCTTTCTCATGCATCATATTTATTGGCTCTTCTGGGGGAATCCTCCTTTTAGCTAGTTCTCCAGCCGGGAAGCCTTCCAGCTGCAATGGCTTAGAATCCTCTTGATGGGAAGCCCTGTAAGGAGGGTCTCCTTGCGTCTGTGTATAGTCCTTACGGGGCTGTTGACAGATGCCTTACTTCCCACATGCCTTCAGGGGTACTTTTTAGTTCCAGGGAGTCCCTGGGCATGTATACAGCCTACACAGTGGCATCACAATGGACCCTGGGTACGTTCCTCCCGACTTCATTTGTGTACTTTTCTCCATATTCGGGCACAATGGCATCCATCTGTGGGCGTAGGAGTGGGCGTGAGACAAACGCCCAAGGAAATAGTCATGAGAGGCGTCCAGGAGTTCTCTGACCACACACAAGTTCTATAAACAGGTAACACTGGGAAAAGAGAGGGCGTTTGCTGCCGCATGCTTCAGGAATTTATTACACAGAAAACATTATGGAGGACATTTTTATCTGCTTGCTTTTGAATTTATAAGGTAAACTATATATTTCTTTATATTCTCAGGCTTCAGTTATTTTCACTGTTGTCTCCACCTAGGTGGAAACCCCAAGGTGGGCAGAAATTCTCTTCAAGTCTCGATCTATAAATATTTAATAGTTCCACAAGGTAACCCTTAGTCTACGTACAGGTAAAGGTAGGAGTCACATTGACTTATCAGTCAGTCAATTAACTGGGAGCTTTTTGGCGGTTCAGGTTGGCATGTAGCTGGCATAGACAGTGTCTGTTGCATGGATAACATATTAGATTAAGTAAGAAAATTCTAGAACTGCAACTATCATATCCTCTATTTAACTCCTAGTATTCAGTCAACTTTCTAGACAGCAAGAACATGCTGTTTCTGATAGAAATTTACTGCTAATTACAAGTTCGTCAATGCTAGCAGCTTGGTCAATTCAATAAGTCTATCCACAGTTGTCATATTCCAAGTGCAAAGCAACCGAGCATGCACAAAACAGCTTTCCTTCCACATAGGACATCACCAACAGTATGGTGAGCACATCAGCAAGTGCATAATGAATTTAGCTTTTCTCCTGCCGACATAATCACACGCAGGATTAGCAAGACCTTTGTTTTTCTAATACTGAACTTTAGAGGTGTTTCTAGGTTCTGGTGGGAAAGGAAATATTTCAAAGTCCTTCTCCCAAGATTTGGCAGTGCCATTTCCTGTGGAATGATTTCAGCCATTACCTTTGTATAATTTTCTTCCTCTTCCTCTTCCTCTTCNCTCCTCCTCCTCCTCCTCCTCCTCCTCCTCCTTCTTCTTCTTCTTCTTCTTCTTGCTTTTCAAGAGAAGGTTTCTTTGTGTAGCCTTGGCTGTCCTGGAACTAGCTCTGTCAACCATGCTGGTCTGGAACTCACGGAGATCCACCTGCCTCTGCCTCCCTAGGGCTGGAATTGAAGGCATGCTCCATGACACCCAGCTAGACTAGCTAATTTCATCCTTTTAAGGAATAATTTATTTTGTCCACCTTCCTTTAAATTTCATGCGTATTTGTTTTTCATTTTAGGATTTCAAAGCTAGCATTAACTATTTTTCTTGTTCGTCTTTTTAAGAGTTCAGGAGGAACCGCAGTAAGCTGTGCAGTGGTCCTTGACCTTTCCCAGCTGTGAAGTGGTCCTTGACCTTTCCCAGCTGTGAAGGTAAATGCTCCGCAGAACTCAGGGCATGCACTTACCGCTCACTGTACTGCTCAGGTGTGCAGTCCCTGTCAGCAAACCTGGATGCTCTGTGCGTCCTCAAGCAGATGTGATGTATAGCCTTGATTTGAGAAACTCCAGAATCTACAATCATGGTCCCTGTTATGTTAATTTTCTGTTCTGTCTTTCTGACTCCAGAATTTCCCTGTTTTGTGCTTGGCACAACGCGACACATTGATTTTCTTCAGTCTTTGCTTTTAAGCTTTTGTTATTTTATTGTTATTGTTCAAATCTCTGTCTTAAGTAGCTTAGAGAGGCGGACACTGATTGAGTCCCCAAATGTTATTTTGTACAGGAGTTGAACAGAATTTCAGAGCATAGTGTCTGGAATTGAGGTGATCTGGGCTTTAAACCAGGCCTCACTGTTCCATGTCATATCCTATAGGTAACATGTTCACTTCTGTGATCCTTCTTTTTTTCCTATAAAATGGGATCATCCATATCAATCACATTGTATGTCTGCGAAAACAGATAAATGGGAGCGTATAGACTCAAAAGCTCTGGGAACAGTGCCTGACATACAGTAAGCATTCAGCCAGCGTATGCTGTTTCTCCTTCCCCTTACGTGTAGGTGGGGGGTGTGTGAAGCCATCAGTGTGAGAGTGGATGAGGTCATATCCACAATGCACTGACTGAAGTGTGGGTCCAATTGTCTCCATCACCCGTCTCCGCTTGCCACTCTGCTGGGCTGGTGATGGACTCTCTGATTTAAAGCCTTTTCCTACTCACCGCGTGTTCACATTCTACCCATTTTCAAATGTCATTTCAAATGCCACCTCCTCCAGAGAGTGGTCATTCACTCATCAAATGTATTTATTGAGATTCCTCTTTGGAGCCCATATCATTTTATCTTGGCAATTTCGTTTTTATACTTGTAATATATTGATTTTTTTCTAGCAAATAAAACTGTCAGTTTTGGAAGGCAGGGTGTCTTTTTATTAATTTTTATTCTCTCATCTTATCTAAAACAGGGTTAGTCACATAGTAGGCAGTAACAGATTCTTTTTCCAAAGAGGAAATAAACCTTTATGTGAGTCCTCTTGCTGTGCCTGAGAACTCTGATTACTACCATGGCAGAGAAGCGTTCAGTACAGAAGATTGATGCATTTTGAAAGATGGGGCTTCTTTTTGCCACTTTGCCTCAAAGGTGATTAACATGTCCAAGATACCTGAGTAATTCTGCAATTGGGTTTGTCTCATCAGCATCAAAAAGAAACCATATTTATTCAAGAAACTATAGGACTGTCATTAACAAAAATGACCCATAAGTAGCAATGTGTGCATGAAAGTTCCTAAGTTATTTATGCCTTCTGATAAATCCTTTTCAAGGCATAACAGAATTTGTCTTTGGGTCAGTTTTTTTGACCCTGGGAAGGTTTTGTACATTTATTTCCTATTGCTGTGTGAACTTGAATATGTTGTCTTACTTTTCTGGCCTCAGTTTCTGGTGCTGGCTACTTTTATGTCCATTTGGCATAAAAAAAAGCTAGAGTCTCTAGAGAGGAGGGAGCCTCAATTGAGAAAATACCTCCAGAAAGTCTGGCTGTAGGCAAGTCTGTAGGGCATTTTCTTAATTAGTGATTGATGGGGGCGGGCCCAGCCCATTGTGGGTGGTGCCATCCTTGGGCTGGTGGTCCTGGGTTTTATAAGAAAGGAAGTTGAGCAAGGCACGAAGAGCAAGCCAGTAAATAGTATTCCTCAATGGTCTCCTATCAGCTCCAGGTTCCTGTCCTGATGGAGTCCCTGCCCTCACTGCTTTTGACGATGAACTGTTATGTGGAATCGGGAGTGACATAAGCCCTTCCCTCCCCAAGTTGCTTTGGTCGTAGTGTTTCATCACAGCAATAGAAGACATCCCCCCCCCACACACACAAAGGGACCATTCCTTAACCAGACACGGTTCACAGACTTCTCATGAGAGAATTCCTCTAATCGGCAGCAAGAAGGCTCTTCCGCCGCCCCATTTAGAAAGAAAACGATTGTCTTCACTTGCTGCAAGGCTATCTTGGAGGCGTGATGTCACTGAGGTAGCTGTGAGCTGTCAGGAAGAAGATGGGGGCAGTATTGGGGTAAATGAAGTTGGAATCATGGTGGAACAAGTCGTCAGTACCCTGTGTTCTTCATGCGTGGAGTTTCAGAGTTTGAAAGGCTGGGAAATTAGTTTTGCCCTTCCCTTCTGAAGTGAGATGCTTCATAACCCAGATGGTGCTTGCAAAGGGGACATCCAAAATCGATTTTCTTCCCAATCATTCATCACCAAGATCTCATCTACACGAAGGTGAGGTTGAGGAAGCTGGGGAGAGGGGTCCCTGTGAAAGCTGTCAGCATATTGGATGAGTCTCCTTTCCTAATCATACCCTCGGCCAAGGTCATAGACGGAAGGATGTGTCCCTCTCCTTTACCCCCAGAACAGCTTTCTGTGTTCCTGGGATGTGAGGAACTCCCGGGATGAAGTTTAATCCACTAGAAGCCAGGAGCTGGAGCTGGCTCTGTCCCTTTCTCATCCTAGAGAAACAGGGTCTCTGATAGAAGCGATCTGCATTTGCAGCAGCTGTGGAGCTTAGTTTAGAGGCTCTCTCTCTCTTCCTCCCTCCCTCCCTCNNNTCTCTCTCTCTTCCTCCCTCCCCTGCTTCTGTCTGTATGTGGTGGTGTACAGGGAAAGCCAGAGGTCGATGTCAGAGGTCTTCTAGAATTCTCCACATTGTTTCTTGAGACAGCATTCCTCTCTGCACCTGAGACTTCTGTATTCAGGAAGGCTAGCTGGCAAGGGCTCCAGGGAGCCTCCTGTCTCTGTCTCCCTAACACAGGGTTACAGGTGTTGTGTTGCTGTGACCTCGGAGGCTGAGGATCCAGATTCAAGTTCTTAAGCTTGCTTTCCTTACCAGCTGATGTGACTCCAGCCCCAGAGCCTTCTTAAAGCCTATGGTGCCCAAGAGGACTACTGGGTCATGTGACACGGATGGGCAAAGTACATTGTTGAGCCCTGAAGGGGAGCGTCCTGTGTTGCAAGGGAGAGGACCTGCTTGTTCGACCTGGCCTCCTGGTTAGCTTAGCCCCAAAATAACCACACAGAAATTGTATTAAAACACTGCTTGGCCCGTTAGCTCCAACATCTTATTGGCTAACTCTTACACCTTGATTTAGCCCAGTTCTATTAATCTATGTATCGCCACATGGCAGTGGCCTACCAGGAAAGATTCTGCATGTCTGATTCTGGCGGCTCCATGGTATCTCTCCTTCTCTGCCTTTCTTCCTCCCAGCATTCAGTTCTGTGTTCTCTGCCTACCTAAGTTCTGCTCTATCAACTAGGCCAAGGCAGTTTCTTTATTCATTAACCAATGAAAGCAACATGCAAAGAGAAGAAACTCCTGCTCCAGTCCTGGGAACGTATTAGAGAGCCACAGTCTTCAGGAAGTCTTCAGGTGTGCCATGGTGAGCGCTTCTGTACTGTCTGTGAATTGCACGGTTCTCTGACATGCCTGACAGAGCTTCCCTGCTTTTCCTCCATGAAAGTGTTTGCTTTGGCTGACGTCAAAGCATGGAGAATCTGTCCAGTAAGCTGTAAGGAGCGCTCATGGAGGTGGGCTTCCTTCTTTTCCCTTCCTGCTTTTAAGCTCTTATACATCACAGGGGCAGGATCAATGGGAAGGGAACAGGTTTGTAGCATAGCATCTTTCCTCCTCAGGATTCGAGCCCTGGGTCCGATGTGCCTTGGGAGGCTGGAGGAGTTTTGTTTTTTAATGTAGGCCTGAGTGACATCATTTGCTTTCCATATTGGGCTACATATAAAAAGAGTAAAAACAATGATTTTTGTCTATTGAACATGTAAGAGTGACTGAAAAGCTAAGGGATCTGTGTGGAAGGAATTCCACCCCAAAGAGGAAAGAATCAGTCCATGAAAACATCTCTCTGTCTCTCTCTGTCTGTCTCTGTCTGTCTCTGTCTCTGTCTCACACACTCACACACACACA
>LOEQ01003075.1:59248-71723 GCA_001685075.1 Bramus lutescens | reverse complement strand
GAGAGAGAGAGAGAGAGAGAGAGAGAGAGAGAGAGAGGAGAGAGAGAGAGACTGACTCCTGTAGCCCAGACTGCCCTTGAACTCACCACTAAGATGACCTTGCCTCTGCCTACCTCCCAAGGACTATGGCTATCAGCACGTCCACCCTCCACCCTGCCCAGCTCCAGGAAGCTGTTCTTTTTGTTCTTTGGCTGTTTCTTGCAGGCCTAGCATGCTCTCTGATTGTTATCATAACCTCCCTTCCAACTTCCCACCCATCCTTATCTTCTTCCCCCTCTTCTCTCCAAGAGCTCATCCCACCTCCATGCTGTTTTTTGTCTTTTTGAAACCCAAGGAGTGTACGCATGATCCACTCTGTGAGCCCGGATTTGGAGCAATCTGCTGGAGCCTGGGGTCCCTGGGTGGGCAGACCACGATGGGTTTCCCCGCAGAACCATCAGCGCTCAGCTGTTCAGCAGGTCGGGAAAGGGCCGCAGAAACTCCCCGTGCTCGACTATTGATAGTCCTTGTCTTGTTTAGGCCCGTTTCAGGCGGGCACAGCTGCTGCGAGATGGTGCTAACCATCACTTACTCTCATACTTTGTGTTTCTGTGCGATTCACTGCCTTTTAGTGCATGGAGAGGCCTCTCTGATGAAAGCTGAGAGCAGCATCTGTTTGTGGGCATAAATATTTAGTAGACCACCTGGCAACCTGAAAATTTAGTGAAGCAACAGTTTTAAGTTTGCCGCAAGGCCCTAAGACCTCCTCAGCCAAGGACATTTTTTTTTAAAGCAGGTTTACATTACCGGTTATGAACACCTTACTGTGGAGTGGGCCTCAGATCCCTTCAGAGAGAGGCTCCAATAGCCACGGCGCTGCCACAACCATGGTCACATCTTGCTTGGCAAGTAGTCATGGTAGAGTGTAGGGCTCATAGCTGGGTAAGACCTCTGATGCCTCTCCTTCCCCAGCAGCTGATCCAGAACTTTCTGGCACTCGTACGTTTCCAGCTCCGTTGTGGCTTGATTTCTCCACACCTTGCAACTGAGATGTGTGGTTAGAGCAACAGTGCCTCATCAACTCGTCCCGGAAGCCATCTTAAAGCGGTAACGATTTAACTGTTCTTTTGCATGAATGAGAGCAGCTCATTCAATGATCCACTCACAGTGGTTTGTGGGAAATGTGAGTAAAAACAGAATTACAAAGCTTTTGTTTAATTGTTTACTGAGATTTTACAACGTACCTCTGTCCTGAGCCTGGTTCACACAGGACTCTGGATTTGCCATATTTACACATATCAAATAAGGATATAGAGGGGCATCTCTCATGTCTTTGTCAAAGCCGAACTCCCATGAGTTTATTTTATTTATTATTTATTTTGATTGAAATAGTGGTTTGAAGTGAATACCCTAGCTTTGAACCGAAACATTTAGAGCAATGTTTCAATATATCTGTTAGGATGGAATTTAGTTTGGAAAAGACACAACAAGCATATTGTGTTAAACAAAAGAGGGGCACATCCATCATCACTGGAACTCTCTCAGCTGTTCATATGGCACAGAGAGCAGGCTTTTAGAGAGGAATGAGGTTTTCTGTGCAGCCAGTCGTCGCTGTCCACATCCAGCAACCCCATTTACATGTCTCCAAATTAGGTTCCGAAGTTACAAGCTCTCTTATCTGCTTGGCCTGAGCTGCAGCAACTCTGCTTTGGGGCTGTAGCTGTGTGCTTAGCACACTCTCAGCGTCTCCATCGCAGTGGGTAGCACACTTGGTTGTGACCTTCCGTTTACTGCCAGAGTTGGCTTCACTGCAGAAGGACGTCCTTCATGAATGCTGCTGTTATTAACCCTTTGACTACTACATCTCCTGCTGCAGGGGTTTGAGAACTCTTGAAGGGTTTGTGCATTGACAAGCCAGTATCTATATATCTATATGCGCCATCTTTTTTATACACATATATTCACATACATATCTGTAATAATGGAATGGCTTGGTTATGAATTTGTATGTTCAGATTTCTTAGAAAACCTGCAGTATTTTCCCTAAAGAGGGAACCAATGCAATTTTCCATTTCTTCTTTATGGTTTCCTCTCATGGGCATGCCATCAATATTTACCTGATTCCATCTCATGGGCATTCACATCAATACCCACCTGATCCTGTCAGTTTTATTTTCTGGCAGTCTGGAATGCATAGTATTAATTTTCTAATAAGAGTTAGTTTTGGCTTTAATTACATTACCATGGTTACTAAGGGTGTTGAAGTTTCTTATGTTTTCTTCCAAATGTGCTCTTTCTTCTACAGGATGCCTACTTTTTTTTTTTGCTTATCAATTTCAGAATTTCATTATCTGACCTATACATTAGCCTTTCACCCCTAGTTAATGGGGGTGTAGATACCTTTTCCTGTTTATTGCTCATTTTTTAATCCTTTATTTTAATTATTAGGAATTTAAGTTTTGCTGTTTTCTGCTTTAAAAATTTTATCAATTTTTCTCAACAAAGCGAGGTTACTTTATTTCTTTTATATATATATATATATTTTTTTTTGATGTATATATTTGAGCTTGTTACATGACAATATGGCCAGGTCAGAATGCTGAAGCACAATTAATGTATCTGTCTACTAATATAACAGAAGTATTAAATATAATACACTCTTTTAAAGTTGAACATTAGGTCTCTAGACATGTCCATCATATGAATCTGCACATTGTGGTTCTTTTTTTTTTTTTTNTTTTACTTACATCTGTTAACCATCCTTGGTACCTACTGTTTTGTTCTCCATCTTTCTATAATGGTTATTTCTAGTTTCAGCTTACATGTGCAAAGGATATTATATAATATTTTTCTTTCTGTGACTACTCGTGTTGTAGAAGATGGCAGGGATTCCTCCTTTGAGGCCACATGCCAAATATTATCCAGTTGCCTAGACTGATCAGGCTTCTTTCTCCCATTCATCTGCTGACACACCTTTACGCTGTTTCCACGCCTTAGATGCAGCAACTAAGCTCGCAGTGGACATGGGGCACAGACTGGATTTCCTGTGGCTATGCACCTTGAAGCAGTATTGTTGAGTCGTGTGGAAATTCTGCTTATTTACTTTAGGAATAAGGTTTCACAGTGAGTGGACCAATCTACACTCAACTTTGGTAGTATCAAGGTTTCCTTTTCTCTACACCCCGATCATATAGTTGTCTAGATGTTTTTATTGATGGGGAGGACGTAGTATTCTCTTGCATGGTGCCCTTCCCCCTGTGACTAGTAAGTAGTGTTGAGGACCATCTTGCATGTCTGTGGGCTGCCTTCTTTATGTCTTTGTTGGAGAAATATCTGTTTCCGTCCTGTGTAGATTTTGAATTCTTTTTCTGTTACTGGATTGTAAGAGTGCCTTCTAACCTGCAATCTGTTGTATGACACCATTCCTGGGAAGCCATGAACAAGTAAACATCTGTTCACCCTAGATAGGGAACTGGTAATAGTCAAAGTGCAGAGAGCACTAAAATCTAATTTGGTGAGCCAGTGAGTTTTAACTGGGGTTACTTACAGGAACAGAAATGACCTGGAGACAGCTGCATCAGTAAAGCCCACCCCATCACAGGTGACAGCTCACAAAAGCTGAAAACCTAGAGTATGCTACACAGCCTGAAGGCAGCTCAACAGCTCAGAGGTTGTCCTTTCCTGTTGGCTCAGTTTGTGCGAGCCACTTAGAGGTAGCTTGGCTGGCCTTTGTTGCTTCTAGGCAGTTCAGTGAGTCTCTGGCTGGTCCCTGTTTCATCCAGCGTGCAAGATCTGAACTTCTAAGTAGCTCAGCTCAGCTGGGAGTCTTCTTTGCAGTTTGCTTGTCTGGTAGTGACTCTGGGCACTCTTTCTGCTTACACACTCTTGGGGAGGAAAGGTCTAGTGATTGTGGTTAGTTTCAGGGACTTCCTGAAGCTTTGTGGAGTTGTTTTCTTTCTGTCAATAAGCTTCCCTGCAGAGTGAAGCATTTTTCCTCCCCCAGGACACCCTGTTGTTTTACCTCCTTGAAAACATCCTGCCCTAAAACATCCTGTTGTGTTTCATTTCCCCTTTATATTCCATGTCTTAAGATGTTTCCCTCCAAGATGGAAGGCTTTAATCTCAGAGGAAATAGCTACATACCGCCATTAGATTTGCAATTTGTGAACATTTCCCTGCACTCTAATTGCTTTCCATTTTAGATGATCGTATTGTTTCCTGTGGCTTTTGATGCTTTATTTAAGAAATCTTTCTCCCAAATTCATGAAGGTGTTCTACTTCACTTTCACCAGTTAACACCTAAAATTTGCTTGTTTATGTGGGATTTTAGGGTGTGTGTTCATTACTATTTCCTCCATCCCCCTTGGTCTAACCAGTTCTTGCAGTACCGCTTCTTAGCCCAATCTGCATATGGTCTTATATGACAACCTTCCTTAAAGCAATCTGACATCATACATTAATGTTACTTAGATTTTGAACTCTTGAGCATTTCTAAGGTGACATTAAGGAAAAGTAAATAAAAATCTGATTTTGCTTTCCATAATTAAACGATGACTGACAGCATAATAATTTTTGATAATGAAGGTATTTATAATTTCCTTGCCAAAGTCTTAAAATATTTTCTTGTAGGAAATTACAAAAATAACAGAAAATCGTACCATTTTCTCTCATACATGGATATTTAAATTTTGAGTGCTGAGAGATTTGACCATTTGAAGAGAGAGCATCAAAGAAGCAAGCAAGCAAACAGAGAACTTGTTAGTCTCATGTGGAAGATAATTTGGAGATAAGTCAAATGGATAGCGCTTGCATACCACATTCCTAGTGAAGACTTATGATCAAAAGATAAAAATCAGACCTGACAGGTTTCTCCTGAGACTGATAGGATGGGATGGTTTGACAAACAGTAGTAACAAAAGTCACCAAACTACCAAAGATGCAGAATACTTGGTGTGATGGGCTTCTCTCTTGAACTCTCATTTAGAATATTTGGTAAGCTTAATATGTGCAATTCAAATTTTTTCCTTGGCACAGACTTATTATTATAGTATATGTCCTAGTGCTAAATGGACTATACAGTCTGGAATATACAGAAACAAATATATATATGAGACAGGGTCTTACATGTCTTAAGTTGGCCTTGAACTTGCGATAGAGCAGAGTATGACTTTGAGCTACTGATCCTCCTGCCTTCCTGCCTTCACCTTCCCATGCTGGGATAGTAGACATATGCTACTCCTAGTGATAACTCCTGGTTAATGTGGTGCTAGACACTGAGTTCAGGGCTTCATGCACGCTAGGTTGGCACTCTACCAAAATAACTATATGCCTGGTCCTCTTTAAGTTCTAAAGTATTTTGAATCTTTTGGGGTAACCACTTCTCTCCACAGCCAAAAGGATCTTTCTCTCTTGGTTTATTTGTTTGTTGCTTTATTTTCTAAAATTTAGCTCTTTAATTCTTTTATTTTTCCATTTTATATATGCAGTGTATGTATATGCATTTGCGTAGGCACATGTATATGTGCGTCAGTGGCGTGTGCATGCCTCAGCATGTGGAGGCCATAGGTTGGTATCTGGAGTCTTTCAATTGTTCTCAATTTTGTTCATTGATCCAGAGACTCTCAATCAAACTCAGATCTCACCGATATGGCTAGTTTCCCTAGCCAGTTTGCTCCTGGGTTCTCTGCATCTGCCTTCTGAGCTATAGGCGGGGCACACATTCCAGTCTTCACACTTGTACTGCAAGTGCTTTAACCATAGAGCTATGCCCTCAGCTCTTCCACTCCCCTCATCTTTCATGTTGGCATTCCTTCACAGCTGCAAGCACACAGAGGCTGTCTGTTGGTCAGTGTGTGATAGGACACAGACATGGCTGCCTTCCTTCCATCATTAGTTTAAACCCATGAATCGTAACAAGGATCAGCTCCTTTATCACTCTATGTGTGTTTTATATTCCTCTCATAGCCATCAGATTACTCCTTCTTACTGTTGTTGGTAGGATCAAGTCCCCTGCCCCATCTCTCTCTCTCTCTGTCTCTCTCTCTGTGTCTCTCTGTCTCTGTGGGTCTTGCTATCTCTCTGTCTCTCTGTGTTCACTCTCTGTTGTATCTCTTTCTCTGTGTGTGTACATGTCTGGATATGTGAATGTGGATGTTGGGTGCTTCCCTTGGTTACTCTCAACTTCATTTTTTGAGACATTCTCTCCCTGCACATGATGCTCATTGATTCTGCTAAATTATCTGAGCTCCCCAAAGCTTCCTGTCTCCACTTCTCTGAGTTGGGACTGCAGACCTGCACCCCAGCCTATACTGTTTTTCTGGTGAGTGTTGGATATCTGAACTTGCGTCTTCATCCTTGTACATCAAGCGTTTCACTGTTTGAGCCAATTTTCCAACTGTTCAAAATCCCTTTGTTGTGTGGAGGCTGCTTGTTGGTTCCTGGCTGCTCGGCCTCGAAATAATCATACAGAAACTATGCTATTTAAATCACTGCTTAGTCCATTAGCTCTAGCTTCTTATTTGCTAACTCTTACATCTTAATTTAACCCATCTCCATTAATCTGTATATCACCATGAGGCTGTGGCTTACCAGATAAAGTTCTGGTGTCTGTCTCCTGGCAAGGCCACATGGCTTCTCTCTGACCCCACCCCTTTTCTCCCAGCATTCAGTTTAGTTTTTCCTGCCTATGTAAGTTCTGCCCTATCAACAGGCCAAACCAGTTTCTTTATTCATTAATGGTATTCACAGCATACAGAGGGGAACCTCTTGAGGAAGCAGGTAAGAGTAAGGCAGGAAGAATGATACAGTCCTGAAGAGTAGGTGTGGAAGATTTGGAGCCAACAACAGTGTTTCTTCTTGGGATTTAGGTGTTGATTATTTAGAAGGTAGCTCTGAATCCCGTGAACTGTGGACTTATATGGAATTGTGGACTTAAATGACTCTTTTGGAGAAAGAATGGTTCAATATTACTTGTCATCATATGAGAACTGATAAGGTGAAATAGCAGAGTAATAAATTAACCCATGGAAGAATATTAGTTAACTTGAACTTATGTTTGTTAGTAGCATAAAAAATCCCCAGATTTGCATGCTCAGAAAAGTATCCCAATGTCTGTGAGTGGTGTGGGACGTCCTTCTGTATATGTGTTTCTTTTATTGGTTAATGAATAAAAAATGTGCTTTGGGCTGTGATAGGGCGGAATAGAGCTATGTGGGAAAACTAAACTGAATGCTGGATGAAAGAAGGCAGAGTCAGGGAGATGGCATGTAGCCGCCAGAGGAGAAAGACACAAGTTGCTAGTTAGAACCTTGCCAGCAGGCCACGAGCCTCATGGTAAAATATAAAATAATAGAAATGGATTAATTTAAGATGTAAGAGCTATGAATATGCTAGAGTCATTGGCCAAACAGTGTTGCAATTAATAAAGTTTTTGAGTGATTATCTTGGGTGGCCAGGAATGAACAAAGAGCCTCCAACAACATATGAGTGGTGGTTTTTTCTTCAGAGTAAGGAAAAGAAATTTGGATAGTTACAGGAAATTGCAACTTCACAGATCTGCACTAGAGCTCTTTTAACTTTTGAAAAGCACCCTCGATGATCCTAGTAATTGTAGTCCAATCCGTGGCACTCTGGCAGGTGATTTTAGCTGCTGGTTGCGTATTATCATTCCTCTGAGATTCAACTTCTCACCAATATGGATAGAGACAAGACTAGACCACAACACACCCCAATCTCAAGCACTCTTGTCTGTTCAATTGGATTCAATTAATTTTATTTAGTAACAGAACAGAAAAAGGAGATATCAAAGGAGACACAGGATAGACATGAGTGGGGAAAAATATTTTTCCGTTACGAATGTTTCAAATGTTTCAACTTCTCTTTGGAAAGACAAACCAAGTGGTTTCATTTCTCTCTTTGATTTCACTCACCTTAAGAACAAGGTTTGTGACTTCTCAGATACTACATAAATATCTGACTGTTCAATGAATTAAAAATTAAAGTCCAATTAAATAACACATATGAATATGAGTAATAACTCTTGGAGATGGCATGGGGGGAGTCTGATGGTTGTGGAATCATTGATGCTTCTAAAACTATTTTGCCAGTATGATTGGCTTCTCATCAAACACCATTTCTCACCCTTTTCAGCACTCATGGACCAGTTACCTAAAATAGGCATAGTAGAGGAATGGGTTGAAAAAGAGATCTATTAACCATGCAGCAAAGTGTGTTTTCGTGGACTGGAAGGTATACGCTAACAGGATGGGTGCACAGAGGTGTGAGATGATCAGGTATAAGTAGAGGAGGGTTTATAGTTAAGAGGAAAGAGGGATGGGAGATTGTGAGTTCCTGGCTACCACCAGTCCTCGGTGACCCCTGGATTGTTGTTGAGAGACATATTCCTGCTCTCACCTTCAGTAGGACACTTGTGCCTCCCAAGGCTTTTCCACCACATATCTTCCTCTTTTTGGATAGTCATTGACAAACTCTCCATCCGCTATCCCATTCTGTTGAACATTTACTGTTAATGAACCAATAACACTAAAGATATAATGAATAATTATATTGTATAAAGTATTTTAAATAACAAAAAATCAATATGTCTTAATAGCTCTTAATGATTTGTTTTTACTGAAATGGCTCTAGTTGTGCGATTTTCAGCACTAAGTATGAGATTCTGTGTTTGAGTTTGTAAATGGCTGCCTCTCAGCGACTTCTCGCTCGGTAATCTCTCTTCTGTAAAGCTCTGAGACCCCGTCATGGAGGGCCAATGCCTCTTCATTTCACCCACCTCTGTCTCTGCAGAAGTCAAGCTTCAACACAGGGATTGTAGTATGACACAATCAGTCCATGGTAGTCTCCATAAAGATGATCAAAACTGGGTGTGAATTAGAAATCTTGGTGAAACACTTACAAATCACCAGCAAAGATGAGAGTGTATATAAAGAACTTGTATTTAATGTGTATCTGATTTGCATGTCTTACCCAATGTGACCTATATGCTATCATTTACTCCCTATTACTGGAAATGTAATTTGTTTTTCTAGATATCTGATCAGATTAATATTTGTAAGCACTTTGAGCAGTGAGAGCAAGAAGCAAGAACAGGAATGGGATGCTCCATGATCTCCCCCGTGTCAGATGGCTGTCTTTGGGATTTTGCATAATCCTCCCAGGATTTATGATGCACATGAAATGGCCCTGATGGCCAATAACTTTCTAACCTAAAATTCATAGAAATGATAAGGGTCAGAGAAAGATCCTGCCGCTTCATCTCCCTTTCATTGACTGCCAAACCTCCAGTTGACAATAGATGGATGAACAGAGGCTTCAAATCCTTCCCCATCCTCTGTCTTTAGGAAAAAGAGCCAGTTGAGATTAGTGGCCCAGTGAAAGTCAGAGCAGACTAATGTCAGTGATGCTCAAGATGATTGAACGAACATCCTTTTATATCGAAGGGATTTTGTGGAAACTGGTAATTATGCCATTAATAACTTTTAGACCATAAAACACAACTTCATCGTGCCTTGTTTGTGTACCAAGCAAAGTGGCTGAGGTGAAAATATTTAGAAAGTAATCAAGGTCTTAATGCTGGTGAGGAATTGAGCACTCCTTTCCTTTTTCTGTGCTCAGGGGTTTTCCTCCTTTCTCTCCTCCACAGCCTTGACACTAGTAGGGAATGATGCCAGAGTAACACGGAAATTCTTTTTGGAAAAGATCCAATTTTACCTTTGACCCTAAGGTGGAGAAAGACTTTAAAAAACAGACTCGAAAATGGAATTTCCCTTTTCTAGTACCCAGAACTATAACATATAAATATTTCATGGAAAGAGAATGTGATTGGAGGATTTATTGGGAGGAATCAGTTTAGGGAACTTATCGGAATACCCAACAAAGCAATTTTGTAGTAGGTGAAAATACAGCACAGCAAACAAACCATCTCACCCTATTCCACCGCCCTCTCCACTTAGGGTGAGGACGTGTGACCCACTGGAAAGAGCAGTGTCTGGGGCAGTGGAATGAGACTCAGAACCCATAGGCTCCAGGAGCAGCCAAACAGCAACACATGAAACAACCCTGCCCTCTCTCTTGTCCCCAACTACTTTCTGCAAGGTGGCAGTCATGAGAAGGGAAAAAAAGGTTTGTTCCAATCACATCAAATATTGATTGATAAGTGCTATATTTTTATTCATTTCAGAAAAAATTAATATTTTTAGGTGTCAAATGCTCTTGAAAGATCTTGCTCTGGGGGGTGAGCACCATCTGGCTCAGTGTGAAACATGACCTTAGTTATAATCCATGCTAAATGCAAAGTTCTTGTCAGTCCATCTCAGACATTTGCTCTGTGCATGCATCCTGGGTGACAACATTCACTGGTGATTTCGACTGGTACTAATTTCAGGGTTTTAAAAGGTGCATTTCCAGCTATTCAGCTGTATTCTAACCCAATGGTTCTTAACCTGTGCACGACCCCTTTGGGGGTTGAATGACCTTTATATAGGGGTCATACCACTAGAAATATCAGTTGCTTATGCTATGATTCATTACAGTAGCAAAATACCAGTTATGAAGTAGTAACAAAAAAAATTTGATGGTTGGGGGTCATCACAATATGAGTGTTGACAGAGGCTGCTCATTTGTTCCTGGCTGCTTAGACCCCAAATAATCACTCAGAAACTATATTATTTGCAATGCTGTTTGGCCTATAGCTTAAGCGTGTTGCTAGCTACTGTTTATATCTTTGGTTAACCCATTTCTAGTAATCCGTATATTGCCACATGGTTGTGGCTTACCACCAAGGTTCTATCTTTTTTGTTACTAGTGGTAGCTACATGGCTTCTCACTCACTCTGCCTTTTTTCTCCCAGCATTCAGTTAAGTTTCCCCTCCCCTCTGCCTAGCTCTATTTTTCCCTGTGCAGGCCCAGAGCTTCTTTATTAGCCAATGGCATTCACAGCATACAGAGGGAAATCCCACATTATCCCCCCTTTTCTGTCTAAATAAAAAGGAAGGTTTTAATTTTAACATAGTAAAATTACATATAACAAAACAAGTATCAAACAAGAATTACAGTTACAACATTTGTATCTACTTCATCTTTTATCATAACTAAGGAAAACTATAACTACAGCTATCTATCCTTAAACTCCATCAAAGACTGCAGAAGGACATAATATTACTTGAGTAAACAAGAAGTACATTACTAGCAACTTCCAAAACTCTAGAATTGACAGAGACATCTCACTGCCTGGACAGTCACAAAAGTTCTTCTGTATTGTTAGAGCATCCATCTTCAGTCTACAGGCCCATAGTGTCCAGTAGACTTTTCCATGAAGCATTTGTAAAAATTGCTAGAGTGACTGGCTGAGATGTTAATCTCATATTAGTATTTGTGTCTAATCCATTAGCTTCCAGGCTGTGAACTTAAATATGCCTCCTCAGCACTTCCAGCTAGGTGGTCCCTAGACACTTCATATTAATGATGTGTCATGTGATTTGATCATGGTCTCTGATATATCTCTCAATAGCCAATATCATGTTTAATAAAGAGTCTACTTTACATGATTCATTCTTTTAGAGACAGTCTGTTTATATAGCCCAGCCTAGGTTTGAATTTCCAATCCTGCTTCAGTTTCCCCAGTGCTGGGATTAAGAGCTTATATGTACTACCATACACTACTGTACTTGGTTTATAGTATGAACTAAATGTTTCCTTACTATTTTCTACCTTAGTGCTTATAATCCCTACTTCCTTTGGCTTAGTATTGCTTTCTCTTGTATTATTTTGGTAGTTTTTCTTTGGTCTCCCTGTCTTTAGTTATGACCTTTGATCTTTGTTCCAATGAGAGTAGCTTGAGAGTTGATTATAAGATATTGGATAACAATAGAATACTAATGTATATTTTTTCATTTTATTTGTAGTTATCAAATACTTTGTTTATAATTATTCCAACTATATATGTATATATGGGATATTTGAAATATATATATATATATGATTTTACAGTATTTTAATTTGATCTATTAATTTCAAATTTAAAAAGTATTTTATTCTGGATCCCCAAAATGCATACATGGTTGAAAACGTAATTTTAAGTAAAACTATGACTACAGTTGAATTCATGTTACTTAGAATACTTCCATAAATTTAGTTTTGATATAGATTATTGTATAAAACCAACCACAATGAGCCTCATAGAAGAGAATGTGGGAAGTACGCTTGAATGCATGGCCCAGGAGACCACTTCCTAAATATAACCTCAGTAGCACAGACACAGAGAGAAACAATTAATAAATGGGACCTCCTGAAACTGAGAAGCTTCTATAAAGCAAAGGACATGGTCAACAAGACAAAATGGCAGCCTACAGAATGGGAAAAGATCTTCACAAACCCCACATCGGACATAGGGCTGATCTCCAAAATATACAAAGAACTCAAATAGGTCATCCAAAGAACAAATAATCCAATAAAAAATGGGGTACAGACCTAAACAGAG
>LOEQ01003074.1:86230-107203 GCA_001685075.1 Bramus lutescens | reverse complement strand
GGAGCCTAGTCTGTTTGGATGCTCACCTTCCTAGACCTGGATGGAGGGAGGAGACTTCCCACAGGGCAGGGAACCCTGACTGCTCTTAGGAGTGGAGAGGGAGGGGGGAAGGAAATGGGAGGAGGTGAAAATTTTTAATAAATAAATAAAGACCATGAACTTCTTCCCTCCCTCTCCCCGCCTCTCCTCCCGCCTCCCCTCTCCTCCCTTCTCTCCTCTCCTCCTTTCTCTCCTCTCCTCCCTTCTCCCCTCTCCCCTCCTCTCCTTTCCTGCAGCAGCCAGGCCCTTAAACACCTTGTTTCAGACTCTAGCCATGAAGCTTTAAGACAGAGAACTTCCATTTTAAGTCACTGATTTTGTCATCCACAAGGGTGAGATGGTTTGAAAGAAAATGACCCTCAAAGGAAGTGGCACTATTAGGAGGTGTGACCTTGTTGGAGGAAGTGTGTCACTGTGGGGGGGGGTTTGAGGTCTTTCTTGTTCAAGCTTCCCTCAGTGTGACAGTCGACTTCCTGTTTCCTGAATCAAGATGCACCACTCTCAGCTCCAGCACCACATCTGCCTGCATGCTGCCATGCTACCTGCCGTGATAAGGGACCGAACCTCTGAAACTGTAAGTGAGCTCCCTAAATTACGTGTTTTCATTTATAAGAGTTGCGTGGTCATGATGTCTCTTCACAGAAATAAAACCCTGACTAAGAAATGGCCATTAGCAGACCATTGATAGCAGTCTGTGCCCTGTCCCCACAGCTCTGACTTGGTGGGGATGGAGAAGTTAAACACAGTCTGTGCTTGTAAAACACAGTAACAGCCTGAAGTTGTGCAAGTGTGACAGTGGGAAAGCCAGAGAAGACTCACAGGAAACCAGAAGTGGAGAAGCCCAGCTGGTGCGGCTGGTCTTGTCCCTCCGAGGGCACAGGGACAGACGAGTGGAGCATTGTATCTGTCTTCCACCTCTCCCCTCCCTTTCCCCATTACTCTCCTCTCCCCTTCCCACCCCTCTAGCTCTGATTTCACTTCTTTCCCCCAATTCTCTCCCCTCCTCCTCCATCCCTGGAAGAGCCCCTCTCTCCCCTTCCCTTCCTTCCACCATCTCCCAACCTTCTCCTCCTTCCTCTCTGATAAATTGTTGCCTTCTTGGATCCTTTTTTTAAAGACAAGGTCTCTTGTAGACCAGGGTGACCTCAAACTTGCTATGTAAGTGAGGATGACCTTGAATTTCTGATCCTCCTGCCTCCACCTTCTGAATGCTGGGAGTGTAAGTTTTCTGTGTGCTGGGGATCCAAGCCACAGCTGCATGCTAGACAGGCACCCTCCCGGCTGAACCATGCCTTCATTCTGGTTTTGATCTTAATTGCTTCATGCAGATGCTGTATCCAGCTGTGCTTGTGAGAGTCCACTGGGAGAAGCAGGCTCAGCTGTTCCGAGTTGGTGGGACAGTCTGGCTGGAGAACACTTTTTCTCAGCTTGAGAAATGCTCTCGAAATGCTAAATGTATTTAATTCAGAACTGAAAACATCAGAGCTCAGAAGCCTATAGATGATTAAGGATGAATATAGAAATGTTTTGTCAACTGTAAAACACTAAAGAATAGAACCAGTATTTCCCCAATTGTCTGTGCGAAGCAATCCGCAGGAAGCTACTTTTTCCCTAATCTCAACTCTGTTCTCTGTCCTGTCCCCACTCCCCCTTTCAACCCTGTTCCCCACAGGCCTGGAAGCATCTCTGAGAGGAATTCAAGCCTCCAGAAACAGCTGGCTCTGTGGAAGGACAAGAACAATGTCCCCAGATACACCAGACATTGCCCTCCTTGGCCTCTTCCCCACTGCTCTGGCAAATGAAGTTTAAATATTTAATAAGGATGCTGGCACTGTTGGAGAGGCTGGGACTCCCCCACTGATGAGGCCTAGGGGCCTAGAATCCACATGTTCCATGACTGAGTCTGAGCACATTACACTCCATTTATTGCATCACCTGGGCTGCGGGCAAGCCTGCTGCGCACGTTGTGTGGGGCTGTATTCACAGCTGCCTAGGAACGGGCCCAGACTCTGGTTGTGCACACTCTAGTTTGATGGAGGGGCTGGTGCAGCAGCATGACCATCTAGGCCAGATGCTCCTGCAGCTGCTCACCATGAAATGGGAGTGTCGATCCCTCGATGGGTGATGCCACCGTAGGTAGTACCTCCACAGACCAAGTGGCCTTTCAGTCCCTGTCACTATGATGTGTCCTGTCTAATTATAGGATTCTTTCTCAAAAGAAATAATATAGATACATTTTGTAAGCACAGTTAAATATCATGATACACATTTATAACTATTTTAAAAATAAGCATATTGGTAACTATTATGTAAGCTGCTATAAATATTTTATAAGTAGTTTATAACCCAGAAGAGTTAATAATTTATTGATATAGTTTATATACACTATAAATGAGTAAGGTCCTGTGGACTGAAGTTCCCAGAAAAATAAACACACCTGTGCTTTTTTACATATAGTATTATAATTTTTTATACACAAATTATACAAGGCTGACTGGAGAACTACAATTTTTGTGGTGATGGGGAGCTAAGATAGTGTAGATTCAGAGCCACATTAGCTTGGGTTACCTTTAGACCCCTTGCTAGATGTTTAAAGCCCCTTATTTTGTTTGACAGAAACCCTCAAAGCTAGCGGGCAATTGTTTAAAAACTTCAAAGGCCATCCCCGAAGATTTTACAAAGGCATTCTATCAAGTTGTCAAGGAAAAGACCATCCAATTTTGTTGAACCTAGGCAGTGGGAAAGCATGTTTCTCAACTCATTCTTAAAGGTGAACTYTGAGGCCAAACCTAGAGAAACTATCAATAGGATGATAAGCACGTGACTCTCCTACAGCTCAGCCCCAGACTCTTCAATAGCACTGAGTACACAAAGATAAACCATTTCCACCTGGGCACACAAAAAAATAGTAGGCTCTTACCTGGATCCTGTTCCAGAGACCCCCCCACCCTGCCCAACTCTTGCCTTTCCAGATTCTTCCAGGCCTTTCTGCTGGGCCCTACCCCAACCAGAGAGGACTCCTACAATTCAGGTGCAGGCCACAGCAGTCAGAAGAACTGAGATTCCCTGGTGCACCAAAGGCCAGTGTAACCACCAGAAGGCCAACTCGAACAGAGACTCTTTCTCATCTAGATCAAGGCCACACAAGTTGCCAGATATCCAAGCCACAAAGACCAGAAAACCGAAGAGGAAACAGAAACCGAGGAACAAAACACCCATCCGACAAAGACAAACTCAGACATCAGGGACAAGAACTGATCATCCCAAGACCAGATGCTTAAATGCCAGTGTAAAAATACAATCAACACCCAGGGCAATATGTATGGCACCACCAGACCCCAACTACCCTATGACAGCAAAAGACTTGAATATTCCAAGGCAGCTGAAGGACAAGAAAATGATTATAAAAAACAATCTCATGAAGATGATAAAGGTCCTTAGAGAGGAAATAAACTCCCTTAAAGAAATCGAGTAAAAGACAACAACAACAACAACAACAAAAGGAAATCAAAAAATTCTTTAAAAAAGGCCAAGAAAACAAAAAAACAAACAGGTGAAGGAAACTATTCCTGTTATGAATATTGAAATAGAAACGATAAAGAAAACACAATCTACACGATTTTCACACATATGCAGAGGGCCTAGGATGCGAGGAGAGAAGGGAAAGTAGTTGTTACATAAATAAACTTTTAAAAGTTATTTAGGTAAAAATTTAAAAATAAACACAGTGTGAAGGAATTTAGAAAATGGAATATCTGGCTAATTGAACAGGAACTACAGATGCAAGCATCACTAACAATACAAGAGATGGAAGACAGAATCTCAGGCATATCGAAGACATAATAGAAGAAATAGATTCATTGGTCAAAGAAAATGTTAAATCTAAAAGACTCCTAACACAAAATACCTAGGAAATCTAGGGCANTATTCCTGTTATGAATATTGAAATAGAAACGATAAAGAAAACACAATCTACACGATTTTCACACATATGCAGAGGGCCTAGGATGCGAGGAGAGAAGGGAAAGTAGTTGTTACATAAATAAACTTTTAAAAGTTATTTAGGTAAAAATTTAAAAATAAACACAGTGTGAAGGAATTTAGAAAATGGAATATCTGGCTAATTGAACAGGAACTACAGATGCAAGCATCACTAACAATACAAGAGATGGAAGACAGAATCTCAGGCATATCGAAGACATAATAGAAGAAATAGATTCATTGGTCAAAGAAAATGTTAAATCTAAAAGACTCCTAACACAAAATACCTAGGAAATCTAGGGCACCACAAAAAGACCAAATCTGTCTTAGGGTTTTGAATAACAGGAATTAAGAATCAATGGTCATTAATATCAATGGACTCAATTTGCCAATAAAAAGATACAGGTTAACAGAAAGGATATGAGAATATGTATCCACGACGACGTATATTCTTCGTGTGAAGTTGTAGTTTCTTTCTGTAAATCTCAGAGTAAAGGATTGGAAAAAGATTTTCCAATCAAATGGAGCTAACAAGCAAACTGGTTTAGCTATCCTAATATCTATCAAAATAGACTTCAAACCAAAATTAATAAAAAGAGATGGAGAAGGACATTTCATATTCATTAAAGGAAAAATCTACCAGGATGACATCTCAATTCTGAACATTTATGTCCTAAATCAAGGGTACCAACATTTGTAAAAGAAACTTTACTAAAACTTAAATCACACATCAAACCCCACACATTAATGGAAACTTCAACACTCTCACCTGTGATAGGTCATCCAGACAAACTAAACAGAAATAACAGCACTAACAGATGTATGACTCAAACGGACCTAACAGACGTCTACAGAATATTTCACCCAAACACAAAACTATACAAAGAAGTTAAAGACTTCCTAGAATTCAATGAACATGACTGCACAACATACCCAAACTTGTGGGACACAATGAAAGGGAGGAGAAAGCTCATAGCACTAAGTGCCTGCATAAAGAAGTTATAGAATTCTTATACCACGGATGTAACAGCACACTCAAACGCTCTAGAACAAAAAGCTGGGTCATACCTCAAAAACCTGTACTCCACAAAACTGGAAAATCTAAAAGAAAATGGACAATTTTCTCGATAGATACCATTTACCCAAAGTTAAATAAAAATCAAACAATTTAAATAGATTCATAATCCCCTAGGAAATAGAAGCAGTCAGTAAAAATCCCCTAACAACAAAAAGTCCAGGGCCAGATGATTTTAGTACAGAATTCTACTAGACCTTTGAAAAATAGCTAACACTAATACTTCTAAAATGATTCCACAAAATAGAAACAGAAGGAACGTTGCCAAATTTATTTTATGAGGCCACGATCATCCTGATATCAAACCACACAAAGACCCAACAAAGAAAGAGAATCACAAGTCAATTTCCCTCATGAACTTAGATGCAAAGATATTCAATAAAACACTTGCAAACTGAATTCAAGAATACATCAAAAAGATTAACTACCATGATCAAGTGGGCTTCATCCTAGAGATGCAGGGATGACTCAACAAACAGAAATATGTCAATGTAATTCACCACATGAACAAACTGAAAGAGAAAAACACATCAACACCTCACTAGATGCTGAAAAAGTCTTTGACAAAATCCAGCACCCTTCATGGTAAAAGTATTGGAAATTTTATAGGGATAAAAGGGGACATGCCTAAACATAACAAGCATACAACAAACCCATAGCCAACATCAAATTAAAAGGAGACAAACTTAAAGCAATTCCTCTAAAATCAGGAACAAGACTGTCCACTCTCTTCTCACCTGTTTTTATATAGTACTTGAAGTTTTCGCTAAAGCAATAAGACAACTTAAGGAGATCTAGGGGATACAAAATGGAAAAGAAGAAGTCAAAGTATCATTATTCACATATAATATGATAATATACATACGCAACCCCAAAAATTCCACCAGGGAACTCCTACAGCTGATGAACACCTTCAGCAAAGTGGATAGATACAAAATTAACTCAAAAATTTAGAAGTGCTCCCATATACAAACAATAAAAAGGCTGAGAAAGAAATTAGGGAAACAATACCCTTGACAACAGCCACAAATAAAAAATATCTCTGTGTAACTCTAACCAAGCAAGTGAAGGACCTATATGGCAAGAGCTTCAAGTCTTTGAAGAAAGAAATTGGAAAAGCTATCAGAAGATGGAAAGATCTCCCATGCTCATGGATAGGTAGGGTTAACATAATAAAGTGGCAATCTTACCAAAAGCAATCTACAGATTCAATGCAATCCCCATCAAAATTCCATCATGGTTCTTTAGACTTTTGAAAGAACAGTACTCAACGTCATATGGAAAAACAAAAAACCCAAGATAGCTAAAACAATTCTGCACAGTACAGGAATTTCCAGAGGTATTACCATCCCTGATCTCAAACTGTACTACAAATCTATTGTAATTAAAACTACATGGTACTATCATAAAAACAGAATGATCAGTGGAATCAAATCAAAGACCCTGAAGTTAATCCACAAACATATGGACACTTGGTTTTTGATAAAGAAGCCAACATTATATATTAGAAAAAGAAAGCATCTTCAACAAAAGGTGCTGGCATAACTGGATGTTGATATGTATAAGAATGCATATAGATCCATATCTATCATGCTGAATAAAACTCAAGTCCAAATGGATCAAAGGCCAAAATCAGACACACTGAACCTGATAGAAGAGAAAGTGGGAATAGCCTTGAACCAACTGGCACAGGAGACAGGTTCCTGAATAGAACACTATGAGCACAGACATGATCTACAATTAATAAATGGGACCTTAGGAAACTGAAAGCTTCTGTAAGGCAAAGAACATTGTCGTGGGATAATGCTCTTATACACTGTAAATATTTGTCACTTGTATTAGTTTAATAAAACACTAATTGGCCAGTAGCCAGGCAGGAAGTATAGGCAGGGCAACCAGACGAGGAGAATTCTGGGTAGAGGAAAGCCAGAGAGTCAGTCACCAGCCAAATGCAGAGAAAGCAAGATGAAAATGCCTTACTGAGAAAACATACCAAGCCACATGGCTAAACATAAATAAGAATTATAGTGTAATTTAAGTTGTAAGAGGTAGTAATAAGCCTGAACAATAGGCCAAGCAGTTTATAATTAATATAAGCCTCTGTATGTTTATTTGGGACTGAATGGATATGGGACCAGGCAGAACAGAAGCTTCCATCTANATGGTCAATAAGACAAAATGACAGCCTACAGAATGGGAAAAGATCTTCACCAAACCCACATCTAATCCCCAAAATATATAAAGAATTCAAGAAACTAGACATCGAAACCCCAAATAATCCAATTAAAAAACTGGGTACATATTTAAACAGAATCCTCTACAGAGGAATCTCAAATGGCAGAGAAAAACTAATGTTCAACATCCTTAGCCATTAGGAAAATGCAAATCAAATGACACTGAGATTCCATCTGTCACCTGTCAGAGGGGCTAAGACCAAAACCATAAGTGACAGTTCATGCTGGAGAAGGTGTGGAGCAAGAGGAACATTCCTGCACTGGTGGGAGAGCAAACTTGTACAGCTACTCTCAAAATCAATATGGCAGTTTCTCAGAAAATTGGGAATGGATCTACCTCAAGACCCAGCTATCCTACTTTTGGGTATGTACCCAAAGGACGCTCCATCATACCACAAGGATACTTGCTCAACTGTGTTCACAGCAGCTTTATTAATAATAGCCAGAAATTGGAAACAACCGAAAAATGAATAAAGAAGACATGGTACATTTACACAATGGAGTATTACTCAGTGGTTTAAAAAATGATATCAGGAAATTTTCTGTCAAATGGATTTGAACTAGAAAAGATCATCCTGAAAGGTCATCACCCAGAAAGAATATAGTGTAGGTACTCACTCATAAGTGGATATTAGCTATAGAGAAAAAGGAGAAAACATGTTACAACCCACAGACACAGAGAAGCTAATAGACAAGGTGGGCTCAAGGTGGGGTTGCAAGAATCTCACTGTGAAGGGGAAATAGGATGGACATTGCCAGTGGATGGGGGAGGGGTCTGGAAGGGGAAATAGGTGGGGGAACAGGAGGGATCAGGTGGGGGAAGGATGGAGGGGAGGATACTGGGAGGGACACCTGGAACCAGGCACGTCTGGAATGAGCTAGAAACCTAGAGCAATGGAAACTCCCAGGAATCTCTGAGGGTGACCTAGCTAAGACTCCTAACACTGGGGGATACAGAGCCTGAACTGACCATCTCTTGTAATGAGACAAAATTTCTAGTAGAGGAATTGGGACCCCAACCCAGTCACAAATTCTTCAACCCACTATTTATCTTATCTACAACATATTCTGGGGTAAAGATGGTGCAGAAATTGTGGGCGTGACCAACTAATAACTGGCACAGCTGGAGACCCATACCCTGAGAGGGAGCTCACCCCTGAGGGCCAAGACCCAGAGCGGGAGGAAGGATTGTAGGAGCCAGAGTGATCAGGACACCACAGGAAAACTCACAGAATCAACTAACCTGGGCTCACAGGAGCTCACAGAGACTAAACCAACAACCAGGGAGCCTGCGTGGGACTGACCTTTGCATAAGTTACAGTTGTGTACTGTGGTCTTTCTATAGGATTCTTAACAGTAAGAATGGGGGCTGCTTCTGACTCTGATGCCTGCTTTTGGGACCCTTTCCTCCTGTCAGATTGTCTCATTCAGCCTTAATAGAAGAGGAGGTGCCTAGTCTCACTGCAGCTTGATATACCTTGACTGGCTGATACTCTTGGGAGGCCGGCCTGTGTCTGCAGAGAAACGGAAGAGTGGATGAAGACAACACCTTACAATTGTGTATGATAAATTCTAACTGGGAAGGTACTAAAGACTTGCCTTGAAGGAAGAAAACAATCTTATTTTGTAAAAGACGTGCTTATGTGTATGTCTGAGTGCATGCCACGTGTGGGTGCTCAAGGGGGCCGGAAGAGGGCGTTGGAAACCCTGGAGCTGGAGTTGTAGGTGGTTGTGCGCCGACATGAGTTCTGGGAAATCGAAATTGTGTCCTCCGGAAGAGCAACAAGCTCTCTTAACCACTGAGTGTTAACCACCGACCTTTCCAGCCACAGAAACTAGAGTTTTTTAATGTAGCTACATTCCATTTGTCTTGAAGATCCTAGCTAAGGCAATAAAATAAGAATACAGACATAAGGATCAGAAAGAAGGAAGTGAAACTGTTATTTGTGCAATATAAACTCAAAGTAATCTACAGACCTGTTATTACAATGGTGGCTATTAAGGTGACTAGATACAAGAATGGTTTATCCAATAGTGCCGTGGAATTGGTTGTTTATCTGTAGGCCAGCAGCAAGCAAGAAAATGTAATTAAAATGACACCATTTACAACACCATCATAGAGTGAAAGGATTTGAGAATAAGCCCTACAAGAGTGTAAGACTCTATAGGGAAAATAAGTCTTAAGACATATTTTTAAAGATCTTAATAAATGGGAAATTATAGCTTGCTTATTGACTGAAAGCCTACAGCTGGGAATTTTATAGAACTCAATAAGATAAGTGTAAATTTTATATGGAATATCAAGTGCCCGAGTATGTTCTCCAAAAAAATGACAGTGCAGGAGAGATCATTTCAGTATCAGAATCTCTACAGTGCTATATGATTTAAATGGGGTCCTGGTGAGTTGGCTCAGTGGTAAAGAGCATGGACTGCTCTCACATCATCCAGGTTTAGCTCCATCACCCACATGGCAGTTCATGAAAGCCTGTAACTCCAGTTCCAGGGGCCCCAACATCCTCTTCTGACCTCTGTGGGCACTATACACTTGTGGTGCCCATACACTCATAAATATAAGTTTAAAACAAACTATCAAATTCTTTTATTCTAGTGCCATTCAGCATGGAGATTGTATTGCTACACATGAAATAGTGTTTTTAAAGAATATTCTTGAACTTGACTGCTGAGAACTTTTGTTCATTCATAAGCAGCTATTACAATCTGATTTCTGTTATAGATGCCATGTAGATTACTGCTTAGAATATTAAAAATTCTAATAAATAGCAAATAGACAGCAGATATAACCAATATAATGTAAGGAAATATTTATCAGGAGTGAATATAAACATGCCAATCAATAACAATGAAATATTATTTTAGGCCTATTTAATCAGGAACTATTAAATCTCACCCATTATTGGGAAACTTGAATTGGAAATATTTATGGGCAGAAGTGTAAATTAGTGGAACCACTTTGGGAAGAGAGCATTAATAAATGTCACAATATTGGGGCTAGAGGTAGGGCTCAGCAGTTAAGGCCACTGGCTGCTCTCCAGAGCCCTACTTTTGGTCTGCAGCACCACCAGGCAGTTCGCAACTGCCTGTAACTCTCAGGAGATCTGATGCTGTCTCTGGCTTCCTCATGTGTTGCATGCATGTGGTACATAGATATATACAAAGACACGACACCTGCCAACATGTAAAATTATCTTTATCTAGAATGCTACAATGTGAACCATTCAGGCACATTGTAGGTAGGAGATTGCTGGAATAAAATTTAGAATAATTATTTATGAATTTTCAAACTCTTTTACAAATAAAGCTGATCCCCTTCTCTGGTCAAATGTTTGTCTCAGCAGCTGTATTTGGGTGGAGGTAATGGCAACACTGGGACAATGACTTTATCAATGACACTTGAGCCTGAAAAATGGACCCCAGATTATCTAGCCATTGCCAATGTATTTGGGGTACTATTTTGTCATTTGGTCCAGGAGTGACAAGAAGGAACAGGGTCTTGACTTTTAACTGTAAAGGACACAGATGAGTGATAAATGAACCTTTGTAGTCTCAGACTGCTGTGATTTTGAGGACTGTTTGTTACTACAACATATCATAACATATACTGACTAACACATATATAAGACATGTCCACACTACTGTAGCACCACTGTTAACAGTGGTCTCTGAAGGATGGAAAATAAACATGAAGTTACTGGGGGGTTATTTAGCAGTGAATCAAATGACAATGACATAAAAAGATGTGAGAAATTTAGCAAATATGGGTGAATTTAATGTAAATATGGTGAAAAAATCTAAAAGGTTTAGGTGAGTAGTTACATTACTAATGTTTATTTCAATGTAAGTGCATTTAAAAATTTTATCGCATATATTTTGTGTGTGTGTGTGTGTGTGTGCACACAGGCACACACATGTGCATGCCATTACACATGTGTGACAGCCGAGGACAACTTTCAGAGCCATCTTTCTCCTATCACATGGGTCATGGGGAGAAAACTTAGGTTGTCAGGCTTGACATCCTCATCTGCTGAGCTGGTTGATCAGCCTTCTATGTATTTTTATGAAAGCAGAACTTGGGCACAACAGGTCTTAGATTATATGTGAGGCTGGAGAGGTGGCACAGTGCTCACACGCTACTCTTGCCCAGGTTCCCAGCTCCCACATCAAATTTGGCTCAAATTAGCCTATGCCTCCAGCTCAAGGGATCTAATGCCATCTTCTGGACTCTGAGACACCCCACACAGGTGGAAGATGCACAGACATACAGACATCTAAAAATCTTAAAATGTCATATGAACAGAAATCAGGGAACTTGTAAAAGCAGGCTTCAGGGTGCTGGTGACCTGAGGCAGAACAGGGTTCTGAGATGATCAAAACGGCCTTGAAGGTGACTAAATTCTCCATCCCAGAGGAACAAAGAATATAATAAGCACTGACATTAAAAATGCCCAAACGGCAGTTTACTTACAGATTGATGGATCATTTTTAACCAAGATTATAGCTTATTCATAATTCAATCCTATGTACCTCAGTTTTTTAAACCACAAAATGGAAGAATCTGCCCTGTTAATGGACTTTGCATAAATGGGGTAGGAATGTTAGTGACTTCTCAGCCTTCAGCAGTTGGTTTAAATGTGGACCCGTACCTTACACCAGCTTTAAGTTCTAAGAATGAGTGACTATGGCCAAACAGCCTTTGTTTTTATCAAGCCGAAGGTATTAATGAGGTTTCGCATGTTGTTTTCATATATGCCCACAGCAGGCAAGTACTGGCCAATCCTAACTGCCCTTTTTCCCCTGCCTTCTCTACCACAGTCTTTCCAATATCTAGTAATTGTTATTCTATATTCAGATCAATTTGTTTTGGTTTCCATCTATAAGAAAAAACTTAGATGGAAACTCAAACTCAGAGATGAACTACTTACCTCTGTCTGGCTTCTTTTCGCTTAAGATACCATCCTCTAATTTCATCTGCTTTGCTATAAATAGGAAAACACTTCATTTATAGGCACACCACAGCTGGGTATTCATCTGTTGATGGATATGTCTGTAGGTCAGTTCCATCTCTTCACGATCCTGGATAGTGCTGTAGTATGCAAGGCTATACATAAGTACTGTGAACAAGACTGTCTGAGAAGACGTGATGTAGGATTATTGCAGGTCAATACCTTTTATCTTGGGCTATCTCTAATCCACAAAATAAGCCCCAATCCACCCTATGCTGGACAAAGAAAAACAGGTCTACCATCTTTACAGACCAAAAAAAACCCCCAACTTTGGACTCTACTAATAAAAGCCCAATTTTCTACCTGCCACAGAGCTAGGAATGCTACCACACAGCATCAGTGGCCAGTAGCACAGTTCTCCCGTCTTGCTGTGGCCCACCTACCCTAGCTCCTCATCCTGTCCTGTGCCTGGAAAGTGTCTTGATTTATGCACTTCTTTATTCCGTTACTATAGAGAGTTTGTGGAATGCTACCTCACTGGAGCATGGTATTCAGGGAGACTGAAATCTGGGTTTCTGGGCCATGGCTACCCATATTTGACTCCAGAACAAGCCATGTTTTGAATCTGTTCTTTCCTCAGCAGTATCTGGTCTGCTGATTGCTGCCTGGGTTTCCCTTCACTGTATACTCAGAAGGTGTTGCTAGAACAGGCACTGGCTTAGTTTCATTTCTCCCTTTTGCTTTTAAGGAATTTTACATTATTCTCCATATGGCTGCACCAATTTACATTCCCATCAACAAAGAGGAGTTCTCAATTTATACATCCTAAGCAGCATTTATTGTTTTGGGTAGCCATCCTAACTTGGACAAGATAGTTTCTTAATTCTGATCAACATCTGAGTTCATGCATTGGTTCCTTTTCCTATGACATTTATTTTCTTGAAGTGTCCATTAATCTCCTGAACCATGGGGAGGACATCTAGGGAGGACAGCCCATCAGAAATTTGTCTTTCAATTAAAAAGGAGACTTTGCTTCCCCAAGTGTTGTATTCCAGGTCACATAAGTCTGTGATGGTGAGCCACAGATAAGCAGAACTTCAGAGGAAGGGGTGAGGGTCATGCTGAATGAAGTGTTCTGTCCTGTGATCATTCATGTGTGCAAGGTCCATCTAGACCAAGAGGTTCTGATGCAGCTCTGCACTGGATAACAGACCTACTGGCACACACACACACACACACACACACACACACACAAAAAAAAACAGATCACCCAATCGTGCAGAGCATAGAAAGGAAAGAGAACCCTTCAAGAATACAGTGTTGTAGAATACAGTGCTTGGAGCAAAACAGCCAGCATTCTTATCAGACCATGCAAGAGGCCATCAGGAGTGGGCTTGTTGACTGCTGCTATTCCCTTAAAGAAGGAGAGCTTGGGGGACCCAGGGTCCCTCACCTGAGATGTAGCAGCGACTGCTATTCATTTGTGGGCAGTTCTGCCCTAACGGCATGTGGCCTCTGGTGTGTGGGGAAGGTGCTGGAGTACATAGGCTGAGGGTGATAATGGGCAGATGTCCATCCGTGCAGCTATGGGGAAATCACATGATCCATGATGAAGACTTTCCAGGGCAGCAGCTGTGGTGGGGTCAGCCATGCTCCTGCCTGAGACCCTCACCCAAGTTGGCAAGTAAGCCCAATAAATTCACTGGTTCCCTTCCCCAGGGTGACCTTTAGTGGAAGGGCTTTGTCTTTGGGATCTAAAGAGGGGGATGACATTTACACTACCCAGAAAGTTCTTTCCCCACAAGATACATGGATTTCTTGAAATGAAGGATTGACAATGGCCCTGCCCCCATGTGTCTGTATCTTGCTCTGTGTTTGCAAAATAAACTTAATAGAATCTCCTCGAAGCCACATTATTCATGCCCACTTGTTCCAAATATAAATGACTCTGCACATTATAAGATATTTGCAGTTTGTAAAACCACTCTTGTCTTTACCTAAGTCTAAAGTTCAAGAGCTCCTCTGAGAGTTACTGGCAATTACCAGTGTTTAGCTCAGATATCTGAGTGTCAGAACCTCTGTCATCAAAGATAAGGCCACTCTCTAGCCAATAACATCGAATTTACATATGCAAAACTAGCTGAGCTATAAGCACAGGGATTAGTTACAAGAAGCCAACAACCCCCAAGTCTTTGTCTCTGCATCTGTCTGCAAGGAACCCAAACTAAGATGTAAGTGCTTGATCCCAGGAAATAATGGACGGGAAGTAAGTGAGAAGGGATAGTACCAAGCAGTAAAGAGTATATTTCTTGCCACTATGGGTCCCTGAAGCTTAATTCTACTGTAGAATTCTGAGAACTGCAACCAATGTGCCTGGCAGTGATCCCAAGAGTCAAGACTAGGAGTAGTCACTCCCATGAGTCATTGGTGGAAGGGACTAGTGTGTCCATGTTTATGACATCGTAGTGATGACGGGAAAAGAGGAAGTTATCAGGCAAAGTGGTAGGAATTGGGGGCTGAAAGTTGGACCGACCCCCACACACTGAGCTGGAAAGAGGAAGAGGAGCTGGGAAGGGTGCTACGAGTGTTTGCCACCTCCAGATAGGTATCTCTGGATTTAAAATAAATATCTAGGAGAGATAAATATCTGGAGAGATGGCTCAGTGGTTAAGAGCACAAACTGCTCTTGCAGAAGACCCAAGTTCTGTTCCCAGAACCCAAGTCAGGCAACTCACAATAGCCTACAACTTCCAACTCCAAAGGATATCATTTCCTCTTGTGACCTGCACATGCCCTGCACTCAAGTGTACAAACACAGACTCAGACGTATGCTGCATATCCATAACTAAACTAAATCCATATGATTCATTGTCTGTAAATCTTTATATACGTATTTTGCCTGCAAATCTCTGTCTTGAGTTCCTGGCCTAACTTCTCTTCAAGGCAGAGACTTGGAGGCAAAATAAACTGTAAGTTGAAATAAACTCTTTATTCCCCAAGTTGCTTTTGGTTATGGTGTTTATCGCAGTAATAGAAACCAAACCAAGACACTTGTACATCTAGGGTTGTATAAAAATGTCTTGGGTAAGGACAGCTAGAGGATAAGGAAAGATTAAGAAGCCTATATCTACTCAAAAGTCTAAGGAACTATAATTAGGTCTTCATTGTTGGTAGCAGAATTTTGACTTCATTTTTTAATATGAAGAGGAAAACCAGGGCCTGGAGCCATAGCTCAGAGGAAGAGCATGCACCACTTTTGCAGAGGACCCATGCTTGGTGCCCAGTGCCCACATGGGGCAGCTGGCAACTGCTTGAACTCCAGTGGATCAGGTCCCCTCTTCTAGCCCCTGTGGGCAATTGCCCTGCTGGGCACATACCTAAACACAAGGATTCACAATTAAAAAACCCTTTTTTTTCTTTTAAAAGTAAGCTTATTGATTTCTCATAGGGATTATAAATTTTAAAGATGATTCAGTCACAGTGAAACATAAGAATGCCTGGCTTCATTTACCCCACCCCCATGCCCACTCCTGGGATCCAAGAATCATTGGCTTTCTTTGTGACACATTCTCATTTTTCTTTCAACTGAAAAATACCAGTAAAACATTAAATAATAAAACAATAGTCATATTGTTTTCCATGCTATATGTTTGGCTCCATGTGAAGGGGACTTCCTTAAGGTGATGTGGGATTCCCATCTGTATGGTATGATTGTTTTATTATCATTGGTTAAGAACAAAGCTGCTTTGGCCTATGGCAGGGCAGAATAGAGGCAGGTGGTAAATCCAAACAGTGATATACAGAGTAGGCAGAGTCAAGGAGACGCCATATAGCTGACAAAGGAGAAAGACACCAGAACCTTACCAGTAGGCCACAGCCTTGTGGTGATAGATTAATAGAAATGGGTTAATTTAAGATATATGAGCTAGCTAGAAATATACCTAAGCAATTAGCCAAGCAGTGTTGTAATTAATATAGTTTTGTGTGATTCTTCAGGTCTGGACGGTTGGGAAACAAACGTGCAATCTCTGTTTACACTTAAGGGGAACTCTGTGTATATAAGTCCCTGAGCCAGCAGAGCAAGCCATTTCTTAATGGTTCTGCCTGATGAGATCAGTTCTGCCTCTTGTTTATGGATACTTTATTTTGCCAGTGAGAAAACATATCCCTCAGACCAACATGGAACCTTAGATATGATGGGAGGGTTGTGCAAATGAGTGTAGTGTCTGTGGAGGCCAGAAGAGTGCTGGATCCCCAGGCGCTGGAGTTAGAAGCAGCTGTGAGCAGTCCAGCATGGGTAATGGGAACTGAGCTCAGGTTCTCGGCAAGAGCAGTATACACTCTTAACCACTAAATCATCTCTCCAGCCTCCCCCTCTTCTGATCACAGACCTGCTCATTGACCCATTCCTGCCCTCTTCTTCCCTGTGCCTAAAAAAATAAAGGCTTGATAGTCATCTTGACTAGGGATTGGGGCTGTGGCTCCTGGGGCTGTTACACAGGTAGGGCTGCAGACTGTGTCATACTCCAAGACAGTTTTAAGCACCAGAAGTTTGAGAAGGTCCTGGGATTCAGAGAGACATTGGCTTCTCATAATTGTGTTGTCTTACTGTGTTTTCAGTTGATAATAACACAATACTACATATAGGGTAAATATAAAAGGAAAGAGACTTTCTTTGGCTCACAGTGCTGGCCTAAGGGGCCATGTCTGACTATGGTTTTCACACTGACACATCTTAAGGTGGCACGGGGTGTCATGTATCAAGAGACAGAGTATGTACCAGGGACCCAGTCAAACTGGCTTTTACTTGGCCCTAATCTCAGATAACCCATTAATCCGCTAATTGCATGAATGGATTAATCCATGCATGAAGGCAGGGCATTAAACACTTTAACAAGGTCCCACCTCCTAATAGCTCATAATGGGGATTAGATTTCAACATGAGTCTTGGATAAGACAAGATACAGCAGCNCATGCATGAAGGCAGGGCATTAAACACTTTAACAAGGTCCCACCTCCTAATAGCCCATAATGGGGATTAGATTTCAACATGAGTCTTGGATAAGACAAGATACAGCAGCCATAATGCTGCAAACTTGAGCCACTTAAGAGCACAGGCATTAACTCACACAGTTTCTCTTGACTGACTATCCAGGCACATGTGTAGTCTCTGAGTTCTGGAATCTGGGAGTGGCTCCTTTGGTGATTCTGGCTCAGGAGGTTACAGCTAAGCTGTCAAACATTCAGTATTAGAGGATCAACATCAAGGCATTCCCACGGTTATTGGAAGACTTGCCTCCTCCCAGGCTATTGGAAAGGGTGTAGGCTCAGATTATTCCCTTATGGGACCCACCACAGCACTTCCTGACGGTCAACACATGTAGCCATTGGCTTCCCCCAGGGTAAGTAAGCAAAATGGGACAACTTGAATATCTTTTATAACATATTTTCATAAATAGGACTGGGGAGATGGCTCATCTGTTCAGATCACAGGTAAGTTCCCAGCACCCACACTGGGTGGTTCACAACTGCCTCTAAGTCCAGGTACAGGAGATTAAACACTCACTTCTTATACACATGTGTAGACCACACACATATACATAAATAAAATAAAATCTCTTAATAGTGACAGTCCATAAAATCGTCTCAAGCTATTTATTGGTCACACAGTTTAAAATGGGCGGGGAACCACACAGGAGTAATATGGCACCACTGGGAGCCATCTTAGAAGATGGCAGCCGTATCTCTGAACCATCTACATAGCTTTGGCCAAGAGTAAGTACTGGGAGGAAATGTGTGGGTTTCCATTTGTCTTCTGTGTCTTCTACTCTGAGGAACTCTGTGACTGGAGGGGATGACTGACATGCCAGAGTCCCCTAGAAATACCATCTACTATTAGAATATAACCATGGTGGATTAAGTGAGTACATTCAGAGATTTGAGGAGTCAAACACTGCTTTTAAAGGTTGCCGTCTCAGTGTGGGACCAGTCTAGGAGCATAAAATAAAATGAGATTGGATCATTTCTCAGCCTGCATTGAACTATCTTTCATAAAGTCAGGGGATGCTCACCCTTGAATATTAGCTTGTGAGAGAGGCTGTGCCTATAATGAGTCCCTTGTGTGCTAACCCCATTGTACAAGGAGAGGGCAGGACTCTCAGCTGGGTCAGTGTGCCAAGTGTAACTCAAAACTTCAATCTTTGATTTCTGTAATGGTTTCTGGCTATCACGACTCCTTCATAAAAAAAAGTCTTTCTCAACTGCAACCCTGGGGTCTTTGGCTTCCCCAGCAGAATCACAGTTCTGACGCTGTTAGGAAACTGAGAAAGGAAACAGGCTGTGGGACTGACACTGGGCAGTTAAGTCATTTAGGGTCTGGGGAGCAAAGACTGAGCTCAAGCAGTTATTGGACTCTAAAACTTCAAGGACATTAGGAACAGTATTACGCACACATAATAACAGGAATATGGCATGCACACCAAGTATCATCACCGGCAGGACTATAGCTTCTATGGAGCTTCTAAGAGGCTTAGGGAAAAGTACATGTACAATTAACTCAGTGATTTCATTGGGCTTCTATTATCTTAAAAATACTTTCTCAACAATGATAGGCTTGGTTATGCCAATGCCAAACTCTGGATCTTGGTGGTCCAATGGTTTACTTTTGCTCATGTTTCATGTCCACAGTGAGCTGACTAGGGTAATCTTATTGCATTCACTCTGGGGAACAGGCCAGTGAAACACTTACTATTTTGAACTTGTCAGGTAATAACCTCAGAAAGAACATTATGGAGAAGTCTTTACCAGCATTAAGTGTTCACTTCAAATAGAAACACATCACTCTTAGACCTTTCCACTCATAACACACTGCCTGGATTGGTTTTACACTCCTGTCCTACCACAAGAGACTACAAAATACAGTCTTCAGTGCATCTAGAATATATGATTGGCAGCTATATTGACAGTCATCACTGGCATTCCAATGTGACAAGCCCCGATTTCTTCTTCTCTTCTTTCTGTGTACCTTAATTTTCTGGGTCACCACTTCATCTGCCTTAGTGTCTGCAGTGGCTGACAGCTCCCATTGGCTGGACCTGTGCCAAGGAAGCCAACGAGATCATTTCAGTGATACAGTTCTCAAGCAACAGCCTCCTGGACAGCAAGGGGTAGGAGGTGTGAAGAATGGGGACCCCAGGGTTGGGACCCGGAATAAACAGATTCATCAGAACGAGACCCTAGGAAGGAAAGTAAGAAATCAGTTATTTCTGGCCTCCAATTTCCCCTGCGGATTAGTATCCCCCAAAAGAAGGGAGGCTTTTCTGTTCCTCCCCATCAACAGAGAAAGGGTAGAGGGTGGACCATAAGTGTCGTTGGGAGAGTGTTTGTGAGGAAGAGCTGCTCGTGCTGCGCCTGCGCACCAGTCTACCTGTGGCCTGGGCTGTCTTAGCTGCTCTAGAGCACCAGGCGTTTCTGCACGGGTGAAGGCGATTTCAGATGAGAAACACAAAATAGGGATGAGTGTTTGGTGCCTGTGAATTTAGGTCTCTTATTCTGTCCATGTCAGAAGGTTCCTAAGGCCGGCAGCAGAGCTGCCCATTAACATATTTGTAAGCCTCAGTGGTAAGTGCCAGCCTTGGGCTTCCTCCTTAATGCCCTCTTGGCTCTCCACTGGGCAGCCCTGCCTTCCTGTTTGACCCTGAACCTCAGCTCTTGGCTAACAACTTGCACAGGGGCAGATGTAGAGTGAAAAATTCTACCACTGAGTTCACCCTTTCCTCACCACCATCACCACCAAGAACCTGTTGCCTCGCTGGGGTGCTTCAAATGGTGAACTTACTGGTTACTGGGTCCCCTTCATTGTGGCAGTGCCATGCCCACTAGGGGCTCACAAAACATTGCCCAGACCCTGTCACTGGAACTCAAGCAACTTCACGTTGTTAGTGGTATGGGAGGCTTCACCGAATCCCTTCCTCCTGTGGTTGCAATTCTGCCCTCCCCTTTTCTATATGGTGGTTCCTAGCCTGTGACCTTTGAGTTTAGGGGGTCAAGCCCTTCCTGGATCACCAACCTAAGCCTGGACTTACTTTAGAGCCTTAGATTGGGAGTTTCCTGCCACTGAGATATCTGGTAAGAAACACACTTTGATTTAATTCTGCCTTCCTTTTTTATACATATTCCATTGCATATAATCATTATGCATAAATGTCCATTACATACCTAAGTTGCAAGGATATACACATACACTGCTGCCTGTCCCATAGTCCTTCCACTGCCCAAACCTGATTATCTCTGGGCTATTAAGAGATAAGTTCATAAATTGTTACAGTCACCAACTACCTTCTAAATAGCAGTCCTTATACCAGCTGATAAGCGCAGCCCTCACCCCTCGTCAAAAACGTGTCTTTCTGCAATGGAGGCTGTTGCAGAGAGCTACAACTGTTGAAGATGCAGAGAATACATGACTGTAGAGTGTCCGTCCCCAGTGGGGCACCTATAACACAACCTCTAGACTCAAGGACCAGGGAACATAGAGGAAAACGGGCAGGAAGATTGCATGAGCTGGAAAACCAGAATGATTGTTGTCAACAGTGTCCTCTAGATAAAGTGTGCTGTTGCAACCATAAATCTGAACAACGTGGCTGCCGTCATCAGATTTACTGGAGACCACACTAGCCAACATTCC
>LOEQ01003074.1:69767-85757 GCA_001685075.1 Bramus lutescens | reverse complement strand
AGAGAGAGACAGAGTGAGACAGAGACACAGAGACACAGAGACACAGAGAGACACAGACAGAGAGAAACAGAGACAGAGAGACAGAGACAGAGAGACACAGAGAGAGAGACAGAGAGTTATAAAAGAGGAAATGAATTTGAGATGGGGTTTGGGGATACATGGGAGAAGTTAGAGGGGGAGGGGTGGATACAATAAAAACACATTGTGCCCACGTATGAAATTCTGAAAACTTTTCAAACTTAAATAAAGAGGGCACACACAGCACCCAGGATTCATGCCCCCTACCAGAGAAAAACACAATCTTCCATTAGAGACAGAGGACTCAAAGCAATAGAGAGATCTGCAAGAATGTTCCAGAAATATCTTGTGATCCTGCTTATCCAAAGCCTCCAGCTGTACGGGCAACCATCCTGAGGCCAGTAGCACTTCCTTTTTGTCTAGGATATACTTAATTGGATTTCTGTCACAAGCAAGAGAGTCCTGACTGCTCTGGTAGGGGATTAGGAAGAATACGTGTGCAGCTCTGGTTTCCTGGCCGTCATGCCACCTTCAACCCAAATCCCTGACTATTTGGATTAGGTAAAGCAATGGCAGAAAGTCAATAGTGATCAAATCTCCCTAAGTGGGTCAGGGAGTACATCCCAAAGAAGCCATACCTGGTTCAGAGTACAAAAACCTGCCACGGCAGAATTAAGAAGCTTAATTAAAGCGGGGTGGTGTGGCCAATCTGTAGCAGGAGCGGTCCTTCCAAAGCCACACTTACATATTTGAACCCAATCTCCTGGGCTGCAGAGCGCGCTGCAGTAACTGCGGTCCTAGTCCCCACTGATGGGGCCCAGGCTGCTTTCTCTTGTTTTTAGGCGGTAGATGGAAGAAATCAGACACTATGAATGGCTTCGGAGGTTCTGGAAGCAGATTGTGTGCTCGCCTTGCTGTCTATAAAGGTGTGAAGCAGAGGAGAATGGAGCAAGGCTTGTCACTGGCAAACCTCACTCCACCTAGGGCTCTCACTACCGTCTTCTCAGCTCAAAGGGAGGATGCCTGGAACGCTTTGCTGACTTGTGAGCTGACCAACACCGCCACCTAGCGGAAGCTTTGGAAATCATACCCGCTTCCGTACCTGACCAACCCGCAGGCTCTCTGTCTCACCTCAGTGAAGCTCTTTTTTGTTTGTTTGTTTTTCGAGATAGGGTTTCTCAGCAGTGAAGCTCTTTTATACCCAGGCTCTTTGCGTCCAGTCTCTGTGCTGCTGTGTGCATGAATGCTGCTCTCTAGGTGGAAATAGGGTTACTCCTTCCTCATCAAACACAATGGATACCATCCATGATTTCTGGCCTCAATTCACCGGCTTGAGATAAGGTAACATGTGAACACTGTCCCGCAAAGTAGCATTTTCCTGGATCTCCTGCTGTCTAATGTCCTTCAACCTTCTCATGGTCTCACCTAGTAATTTTGGGAATTGTCACTCATACTAGTTGACAACCCAGTCCAGACTGCGATGTCTGCTATTGATTCTGTAAAGTATGCTTATAACTTACTGAGCTGTGTCTTTTCACCATTCTCCAGGAAAACCGCAGCATCTACCCTCTCCTATTTGATGAGCCAGGAAAATCTGTGAGATGCTAGGGCACTGTTACCTATGCCTGAAAGAATCACCATCGTTCAATAACCTTAATGTCCGAGCTACTTGCTCAAAAGTTGCCGTTTGGGAGGTACCAAGCGTACCTTACCACAGGCAGTTGTTGTATCTCAAGCATGGATGCTATGTTCAGTGCTTGCACACTCTGTGAGGACACAAGAGGATCAAGGCTTCTCTGCTCTGCACTCGAGGGCTAGAAAGCTACTCCATGGGGAAGCTCACCTCTACTCACAGTTGACTCATTCCTTATCTCTGAACCTCAGCTTCTGTTTGCTGCCTCTTTCCTCAAGCCTGGGGTCAGAAGAACAATGCCTCTATTAGGATAGCTGGGTACCATCCTACAAAGCCAACTGTGATCCCTGACTCTCAGTACTTGAGCGTGAAGTGTGGCCAGGCTGAAACCTGGTGGGGAAACTAGAGAGCCCTCACCTTATTGGTCTGTTTCTTGTCCTGAGTAGAAAGGGAAGATGATGAAATTCCCGCATCTGGATCCCCGCATCATCCTAGATGTCAAGATGACACTTGAACTGTGGTCTGCTTGTGGTGTGGCACATTCCTCCTGGAGCCCAAAGTGTGGCAGAGGGTAGGAGCATCTCCTATTCCTACCATCAGGACCACAACAAGTCACTAAACCCACTTTTCAAAAATATTCTTAGGAGAGCAAAACGGGTCCAGGTGTTTTTCTAGACCCCTCAGAAGGACAGAATGGTCAAACATGATGGTTCAAGAGGGAAGAGAATTCACTGTGCAATAACAGCCAAGAATCTCACTCTGTAGGTTTAAAGAGCCCATAAAATATTAAGCAGAGAGAATTTCTAAAATGACACACACTCAGATACATACCAGTGACATTTCTGTATCTCTAGGATAAAGAAAATTTTCAAAAAGCTTTCAGAGATGAAAAATGTGTTCTTTTTCTACAAAGGACCAAGAATCAAAAGGACCTCATCATCAATTCCCAAGGCTAAATGCCATGGGATTGATACCAGAAATCTAAGCGAAGTGGCTGGGGTAGAAGTCTAGGTACAAAATACCAGCTCAAGGGGTAGAGGGACAAACATCAAGATACTGTATAAGACTAGAGCTTGTGTTAGCATTTTAAGTGGGATTGTTTTAAGAGAAACATATTGATTCAAATGCAGGAACCAGGACCAGCGAGGCTAGGCATGCTTCCTGGGTGGTGAGCATCTGAGTTCCTGTGAAAGATGGAAGTAATGCAGACAAGCAAGATGGGAGTGTGGGCTGCTGGGTGGGGGTGGNGGCGGGGGCAGTTGGGTGGGAGCACGGGCAGTTCGGTGGGAACATGAGCTGTTGGGCACTTTTAGAACATTAAGAGGATTGCAGGGTGGTCTCAGGCCCACGTGGAATCCCGGTTTTTCAACTCACCCTCTGGAAGAAGAGCCTTAGCATAAATCCACAAATGCATTGCAGAGTCAAAGGGTCATTAGCACTGCTACCTGAGCCACCAGAGCCTTGAGCCATGGGAGTACCCTGATGTACAAGGATTCTCAAAGCTTGCTAATCCTGGATATTAACAGCAGAGGTTGTATGTTAGAAAAGAAATCCCAAAATGATAGCGGTGGACCTATGAGAGGGTCAACCATATGTGTGGGATATGACCATGAATCAAGATCCTATGCATACATCAATTAGATTTCTGCTTGAGAATCACATTCTACTGAACCACACAGAAGCAGTTTTAGTGATAGAAGCCTCGGCAGAGGGAAAGAAAAAATAAGACGGAGGGAAGGGAGCCTGAGAGAGGCATGGAGCATGATTGTTCTCATTCTAAGTGTGTCGAATGAGAGCAGGCAGAGATGCATTTTTTTATTCAATATGACAGATAGTTAACCAGCAGAGGCTGGGGAATGGCTCAGTGGTAAAGGGTTTGCCATGCAAGTGTGAAGAACAGAGTTTGCACACCCAGAACCCATGGAAGTGCTCCTGTAATACCAGCAACCAGCAGACAGAGGAGGAGACCCCCAGGTATGCCAGAAGACACCCCCAAGTCAGCCAGACCTCCACATGCATGTGTGCCTGCATACACATGAGAACACAAATACAGACGTTACACATATACAGGAGAGAGAGAGAGAGAGAGAGAGAGAGAGAGAAATATAATCTACCACTGCTGCTAAAGTTTGAAATCTAAGAACTCTTGGAAAGTGGGGTGGGGTTGGTTTTAGTACTATCCAATGCTGTTGGTGTTCTGTGTATAATTTTTTTGTTTCACGTGTGTTTAAAAGGTCCCTCAAAGATCCAATCTTTTAAAACTGTCTTATTTTGAGAAAACAGAAGAATATACCCTTAACTTGCTGAAACACGAAACAAGAACCTGCTCGTTATTCTTACAAAAATGATTGACACTGTACCATACCTGGGTGTAGTGTTCCAAGCTGACATGGAGGCGGCAGGTGCTCTGGGTAGTAATGTCACCCGGGCTGAATGTCAGCACAATGGTGTCTCTGGAGTATCCGGCATCAGCATGTATGATTAAGTATCTGTGGCTGCTTAGTTTGCTCTTGAAGGGGCTTCCAATGCCCTGGCAGTAGCAACTGGACTCTGTGCAGGCACACTGGGATCTGAAGGTGTAGTTTCATCTTGTGCTGGTAGTAAAACCCTAAAGATAATTGCAAACAAATAGAGATTTTCAGGCTTCCTTGAGAACACAGCTTATAAATATTTTTAAACTTCCTGCTTCCTCTGCACCTGTTGAGTTTTGCCACAGCAGTTTATTTTCTCTGACATGGAATGTTCTCTAATGTTCCTTACAATATTGTCTTTGACCACACACACCCCCCAAACTACTTAGGAATGTTGTTTTTAAATTTCCAAATGTGTTTATGTTCTCTGTTGGCTATGCTTTCTAACTTAATTGCCCCACAGTCAGAGACGCTGTATAGTATTGACTGCTTCTTTTTAAATAGCATTTATGGATTTTATTCCCCGGCTTAACATAGGCCCAGTTTCTACAACTGTTCTGTGTGGCTGAAGAAAGCCTATATTTTAGATTTGGGAGCCGAAGTTCCAATATGTGTTTAGTAAATTATGGTTACAATAATATTTTCCAAAGGCTTATGGATTTCTATTTACTTGGTCTATAAAAATTAAGATAAAAATATATTGCAAATTTGAGATTTTTTTCTTGTATTTGACTCTTCTCTTCCTTCATGTATATGTATGTGCATAGCCCTGGCTGTCCTAGAACTTACTCTGTAGACCAGGCTGGCCATGAAGTCGCAGAGATCCATCTACCCCTCTGCCTCCCAAGTGCTAGGGTTAAGAGCATGAGCCATCACATCCAGCTACCTTGGTATATTTTGAGGCTATTTTATTTCTATGATCCTTAGGAACATAACGTCCTAGCTTCTCATGAACTGAATTTTTTTCCATTAAGGAGTCATTCTTCTTACGCAAAAGCCTTTGGTGGTGGAGAGAGCCTGCCCCACCCTGCGACTGTAGCGGTAGCTTGCTCCAGGTGCATTTGCTTACTTTCATCTTCTTTCTTTCTGTGTGACTTTCTTGCCATCCATGTTCATAGTAATCTCTTCTGAACAACAGAGTTAATCTGCTAAGCATGCTCCAGTTAGCAGTCTGATCTCCTAAGTTATTTAGCTTCTTGATGTTATTATGATTATTGAGTATATTTATTTCTATAATCTTCTTTGTGCCATTAAATTTCATCAATCATAAGACACACATTTTCATCTTTGAAATTGGAATGCTTCCTATAATTCATGTAATTACCAGCTTTTTTCTTTCCTTATTGGTTGCATAAAGAAATCAGGAATATTCTAAAATCAAGGTCATTTTAGGGTCTGTAAAATATAATATTAGTTTCCCCTTTTTGCTTATTTCTTCTATTCCACTCATTTCTCATACTTATTAATTTTATGGTTTTTTAAACTTTTTTCATTCTATACGTGTTTGAAGGCTACACGTTCTATTTATGTTACAGTGGTAATGACTCTTAAATGGTAGCAAACATGGCTACATTAAAAATTTAAAGTTAATTAGTGTCTCATTTACAGACTTCAGAAAGTCACCCTCGAAATAAGAGGATGGGCGCAGGCATTTTTGAAGGGACATCAAGAAACACAGAAGTCATGGGAAAGTGAGAGGCCAAGAAAGGCAAAAGCCATAAGGAGCAGGGAGGAGCCCAGCACTGTTGAGGACGCCCGCCCGGGGCAACTCTCTCTGCGGAAACAAGGCGCAGGAAGTATCTGCTCCTAACCTCGTGTCTGACGACGCACCTGGTGTTAACGCATCCAAACTTCCATGGTGCACAAGCTCAAGCTTTCATGGTTTGGGGAGAAAACATGGGCATGGAAAGACATGTTTGAGAGAGGCTGTGCACTCAGTGAGAGCTGCAGGTGACCTTGCGTGGGCAGACAGGTGATGTAGGAGGGTCATCTGTCTATGTGTTACTTTCATTGGTTAATAANAGAGAGGCTGTGCACTCAGTGAGAGCTGCAGGTGACCTTGCGTGGGCAGACAGGATGTATGGGGAGGCACCAACAGTGTCTACTGCAGCCAGTGTTCTTAATCTCCAGCTCATTATCGAAACCCTTTTTTCCCCCATTTTTGATTGCTTTTACTGAGCCATAAATTTTTCTCTGCTCCCGTCTCTTCCCCTCCCCTCCTCTTCCACCCTCTCCCATGGTCCCCATGCTCCCAATTTACTCAGGAGAGCTTGTCTTTTTCTCCTTCCCATGTACATTACTGAATCCTTTACCTTGTCATTCAAGCCATGCATCCGTATCCATTATATATTTGTCAGTGTATATTTTATTTCTACTTTTTGATGTTTTAGTGTAAAGATTTTTATTTGTGTGCATGTGTGTGTGGTGTGCGCACATGCATGCACACACGCGTGTCTCTGTGGGGTGGTAAGGGGTAGTAGGACGGCAGGTATGTGTATGTGTGTGTACATGTCACTGAAGGCCAGAAGAGGGTTTTGGGTTCCATGGAGTAGGAGTTAGAGGTTATTGTCAGCTGCCCGAGTTGGTAATGTAGACTCCAGCTTTCTGCAAGAGCAACAGGTCTTGTTAAGTACTCGCCATCTCTCCAGCCATTTATATTTGATTTTTAAACGACCAGGGATCACTTAGATTTAATTGGTGTATTTTAATATTTCCTTCCCATCCTTCTTCTTTTCTTTTAGGAATATATTTAAATAAAAAATTAAAGGTGTTTTACACAACAGGTGTGCTGGCCCAGGACATTATTCCCACCACTCGGGAGGCAGGTCGACCTCTTTGATTTGAGGACAGTCTGGTTTACATAGAAAGTCAGGGTTCTATAGTAAATCCCTGCTGCAAATAAAAAGAAGTCTGCGGCTGGAGAGATGGCTCAGCAGTCAAGAACAGGGGACAGAGTTCAGCTCCCAGCACCCACATCAGGCAGCTCACAGTCACCTGTAACTTCAGCTCAAGGGGTTACAATGCCCTCTTCTGGTCTACTAGCATACTGCACACATGTGGTACATATATGGACACTCAAGTGTGTGCAGGTATGTATGTGTACACACAAATAAAATAAGTCTTTTCATTCAAAGTCTTCTAAATATTTATCATTTATTTTGATAATCTGACACTTTTCTGTTTAACATGTTCTGTTTGGTGCTCTGCAGATTGTTTTGTCTAAATATATCCAGCTTTATTTCTGACATTCAGGGATGTTGCAAGACTAAAGCTAACAAAAAAAACTAGAAGAACAGATTCTGCCAATATCATTAAGAGGAATGCGTTCAGATGGGCATCAGAGTTAATAGATGGGCCGTGGAAAGCTAGCAGGAGAATACAGAGTTCAGACACTCAAGTAGTCAGAATGTTACCCAGAAGAGCCATGTGGGCAAATATTCCTTGCTGGGGCAGCAGGCCCACACAGAGGGTGTGGACTTGAGAGTCTGTGATGGATTGGTTCTGGAATCTACTAGGAGACACCCAGGCTTCTGGTCAGTCTGTGAAGGCATCTTCTCCTACTCCTCCCAAATGTAGCACCCACCCGAAACAGGAAAATATAAAGAAATCTGGGCCTTTGCCTGTACAGCCTCTCTTCTTTCTGGAAAGTGAGTTTGTCCTGCCGTAGCCATCAGTTGCTGACATGGAACCCAGCTTTTCTGGCTTCCCACTTCCCAGTTGCCCTCCAGGACTCCTCAAGGCCTCAGTGCCAGACTGAGGACGCTGAAGCACCCCAGCCTTGTGCACTGGGAAGCTACTGGATTCTCAGCCTCTTGGGTGTGCAGACAGTCAGTCAGGGTACTACCCAGCCCCTATCATGCATGCCAATCTGGTAAATCCCTTTTGTGATATGTATCATTGCACGAGTTCTGTTCCTCTAGGAAAGTTTGACCGACATGGGGTCTTGGCATGTCAGTCCATGTTACAGGAAGAGGACTGTAGGCACAAGTGGTTCCAGGCCTAAGGTCCCTCTAAAAAATGTTTGTCTCTAGGCTGGTTAGATTTAGATCAACTTAATAGAAGTGCAGGTCATCTGGGAAGAGGGAACCTCAGTTCAGAAAATGACCCCATCAGATTAGCCTGTAGGCAAGAACATGGGGACATTTTCTTGATTAATGTTTGATATGAGAGAGTTGTGTCCACTGTGGGTGGTATCACCCATAAGTCCCTGTCCTGGACAGTATAAGAAAGAAGGCTGAGCAAGCCATGTGGAGCAAGCCAGCCATGGTCTCTGCTTCAGCTCCTGCCTCCAGGTTCCTGCCTTGAGTTCCTATTCTGACTTTCTTCAGTGATGGTCTGTAAGGTGGAAGCTGAAATAAGCCCTTTCCTCCTCAAGTTGCTTCTGGTCATGGTGTTATCAAAACAATAAAAAGCAAGCTGAGATAGTCCCAGCAGCATCAGCAGCACCTAGGAACTCAGCTTTGCTGTGGGAAAACCACTGTAAAGCTTAGTAGGTTAAGTATTTCTTAAGCCCAGAATGACAGGAGTTATAAAGTCCATTAAGCCCTTGGCACTAATTAGCGTGTCTTCATTCAGGGTAATCTCTACAAGGTGGGTATTTTAAATGCTTTCAAAATATAATTGAATTTGGCATGTTCAAGCAAATGATAAATTGGCCTATAATTCCAAATTAAATGTTGGCTTGATTTGATGTTATACCATTTAACTTATAATCAGTGTTAAAATGGTTAAGAGAACTTGTTATTACCGAGTTATCTGATCACGCAAGACAGACTAGTTTCTTCGGTTGCAAGCTTATTGCATTTAGTTATTCTAACTTTGTAAAGAAAAATTAAATCTATTAAATTTACAAATGTTTTTAAAAGCATCTAAATGAAATTAGTCTATTCAATCAAATTTACTTAACATTAATGAATATCAAAGTCCCTTCAGTCACCAGTCTAATTTTTATTAAAGTTTTCCTGAAGATAATTGTTTTATATAAAGTGTACCAGAACTAAAATATTAAGTAGAACTTATAAGATGAATTTAGGGGCTTGAGAAAAAATTTTAAATTTTAACTGATAAATAAAATGCTGAAAATCACTTACAATGTTCTCTCTGCATCAAGGGCTGGGGATATGGCTGGGCAGTAGAACACATCTCTTCCAAGAGTGATGACCTGGGTTTTTATCTCAAGAACCCATGTAAAACACTGGGCACAATGGTATTTGCTTCTGTTTGCAATCCCAGTGCTGGGGATGCTGAGATGAAGTGGGCTTCTGCGGCTCACTAGCCAGCGTGTCAGACTAAACCAGAGACCTCCGGAAAAACCTGAGAGATGTCTCAAAAGCCAAGGCGTAGAGAGTGTCTCAGGATGACCCACAGGTCGGCCTCTGGTCTCCACACACAGACAGACATGCATATCCATGCATGCAACCACACACACACACACACACACACACACACACTTCATNAAGTATAATCTTGATTATATCTAATCAAGATACTTATACATTATTTACATTTTGTTAAAAACACATCCCTCCCAGCGTACCCACTGTTCATTCCCTCCCTCTCCCAACATCTCATAATATAGTTCTTGCGAGCTTCCCCTCTCAGTTCCCTTCCCCAGAATGTAGCACTGAGAAATTCCTTGTAAGGCTCTTGTCGTTTCCAGTTCTCAAATGTGTCTTCACCTGGATCTGTTAATCCACCTACCGGGGTCGGCCTTTCTTAACTGTAGTCTCTATTTCTCATTCCACACCACACCCTACGCTGCAGCACTTCAAACTGCTGTTTCTTCTCCAGATCCCTCCTGCGCCCTGCAAGGACCCGCTTTGGGTGAGCAGGCTCACTGTCTTGGTAGCACACTGGCCAGAGACCTGGCCCTTGGATCCCACATGCTATGCTCCGGATCCCATCAAGCTGTGCTTCTACTTTTGGACATGGGGTTCATCCTCCCGAGTGGCATCAAAGGGTGAGTGGCGCCACATTACAGGAGCCCCTGGAGAGAAATGTGAGCAGAGTGGAACATGTGGGAGTTGAGAAGATAAATCCCATTCTCTTTCTCCCTTTCACAGAGCTTTCAGAAGAGTCCTCCAGCTGTGCCCAACTCAAGGCCCACAGGTCACATGTGCTCCAGGAAGCTATGAATGTGACCTAACAAAAAGTTGTGAACTTACGACCTGAGGTTATTTTTTGTGCCGTTTTGTTTATTTTTTGCTTGTTTGTTTTGGTAACTGGATCACACAGTTGCCTACCATGAGCTTTATAGATGACTATATTGACTGCAACATCAAGAGATTAGACAAGACTGCAACAAACATGCCTGCCAAATATCCAGGTGTGGCTTCTCCAGAGTTTCTCTAGCAACAGAGGAGAGTACATTGAGAAACCACAGCACGTCGTCTTGACTCTTAACCCCACTCCAGTTACTCTTACTCTATTCAGAAGTTACAGCAATTTGAAGATGAGGCAGAAAACATGGCTTCCTCATCCTTGTCTCAGGTCCTACGTTCTCAGCTAAGGCCCTTAGAACTGAGATTCAACTCTTTGTGAGATTACAGTCTTCTCTTGCCTTTCAAAAAGATTCCGTTTATGTCATTATTATAGGTATCAGTCAAAGATTATAAAATATTTAATTGTCTTAAATTGTTTAAAATTTAATCTTGCTCTTCATGATGCCAACTTGTATCCAAGGTGAATCACTTCCTTGTGTGTGCTCTGTTTTTGTTAGTGATTTCCCCTTCGGTAGGGTTGTGTGGAAGGGGTTCACAGTCCAAAGAAGAAATGGAGGCAGCTCAACTGCCCTCCAAGCTTTATGCAGTCCAGAATCCCAGCCAGGGAGCACTGCCAACTGCAGTGGGCAGCTCTGCCTCGCTGCATTTAACATGTTGGGATAACTCCTCCCAGACACGCCAAGACATGCCAGAGTCCACCTTACAGTTGCATGTCCTGTCAAATGCACAGTTAACCTAACACATCATAGTATGTAGTAATACGTATACAGCAAATGAGGGTGTTAATATCTCCCTCTCCTTTCCATCCCTTTGTGTGTAGACACTTTAGGCTCCTCCCTTCTAGCTGTTCATAAGATGTTTAACAGGATGTCATCAACTGTCCTCACCCCACTGTGCCGAGGGGCAATAGGACTCAGTGTTCTTATCCAACTTCCCTTGTCGCCTACTTTCCACACTCTGGACTCTCCCTTCGCTTTTGATTGATCATATTTATTATTTATTTTATGTGTATGAGTGTTTGCCTGCATGTATGTATGTACACCAAGTATGTGCAGTGCCTGTGGGGCCAAAAGGGGGTATCAGATCCCCGTGAAACTGGAGGTTACAGGAAGTTGTAAGCCACCATGTGGGTGCTGCAACCCAAATCCTGGTCCTCTGCAAAATAAGTCTTAACCATCCATCCATTGCTTTACCCCTCATTAATGTCTTTAATTTGCAGTTCTAAGTTTACTAATGGTTTTGAACATCTTTTTGTGGACTCCTCTGCTGTTCATTTATCTTCTTTGACAAAATGTCTGTTTGAATCCTTTTCAAGTGGAAAACTCTCATTGAGTTGTAAGAATTCTGGTTATCGTGTTTTACACAAAGCATCTCAATCCATGGTTTCTGTTTTCACTTTTCTTAACAGTGTCTTTTGAAAAACAGAACATTTAAATTTTGTGTATTCCAATTTTTTCAGGGTGTTATTTTCCGGTCTTATGCTTTCTATGAATTCTGTCCCGAAACCAACGTTTTCTTCCATCTTTCCTTAAAGAAATTGCATAAGACCTAGAAATTAGCAAGTAGGTGGATAGACTATTTCAATTTAATATTTTTTTGCATGGCACAAGGCATTGTACCAATGTCCAATTGCTTCGTTACCATTTGTTGAAATGGCTATCCTTTCTCTACTGAATTCAACTTGAATTGAAAATCAATGAATTGTGTACGTGTGGGTTTATTTTCTGTTCTATTTCATTGATCCATGATTCCATCCCTTTGTCAGTTCTTGCCGTCTCAATTGCTAAGCTGTAAAATGAATCAGGAAGCCAGGTACTGTATGTCTTCAACATTTTGTTCAAATTAGCCTCAAGGATTCTCTTTTTCTTATGTCTTATAATTGACTTTTCTGGTTCAATACAAAAGCTGCTTGGATTTGGGTTTGGGGGATTATGGTGAATTTATAGGTCCGTTTGAAAAGAATTGACACCTTCGCACCATTGAGTCTTCTAAGCCCAGTGTAGCTTGTCATTCATTTAGGTCTTTGATTCCTGTCAAGAGTGCATGATAGTTTTGAGCACAAACCTTCCAGAGTTGATTGATTGATCTCTAAATATTTCACACGACTTTGGTGTCACTTTGACATTTCTTTTTAAACTTATAAATTGTCCATTACCAGTTCCTGGAAAAGCAACTTTTGTATATTCACGTAATATCTTGCAACCAGGAAAAAATTACAATAGCTTTTTTATTTTCTATTCTTCAGGACTTTGCCTGCAAACAGTCACAACGCTTGTAAATCGTTCTTATTTCTCTCTTCCAGTTAATGTGCCTTTTATCCTTATCGCAAGCAAGGTTGATAAACAGTAAGTCTAAGTCAGGTCCTTCAGTAAACACACAATAAAACCTGAATAAAAAGAGAACTTTTTAAGAAATATTTATTTATTTTATTATGTATACAATATTCTTTCTGCATGTATGCCTGTAGTCCAGAAGAGGGCTCCAGACATCATTACAGATGGTTGTGAGCTACCATGTGGTTGCTGGGAATTGAACTCAGGACCTTTGGAAGAGCAGGCAATGCTCTTAACCGCTGAACCATCTCTCCAGCCCAAAAGAGAATATTTTTTATTAATTTAATAGGTAGCATTTTCTTTCTCAGTGACACCCAAAATTATGGTGTATTTTTACCGTCAATAGTGTTAGGAAAAGAAGAAATCTTGCTTTTCCTAGATGATGCTGTGAACTCTGTGTCTGGAGTTATATAGTATGATGGTCCTGATATCAGGTTATAGATACCCAGGGACTCCATGGTTTATACTCTTATCACTGACTCGCTTTAAAAGCATGGGTTTTCATTTTAAAACTGAACCAGGCCTACTGTTTAAGAAAGATCCCTGAAGGCTAAAAATGGTTGGTAAGCCAGTGACATTTAGTGGCTTTTGATCATGATAAAGAAAAATAGGAAATGCCACGAACTGGAAAGTCCTGGGGTTTTACTTTAGTTACAAGATAACATGATCACCTGACACATTTTTCTGGAGACACAGGATGCCAGGGCAGGAGACAAAGACCAGTATTGTTTGTGGGATGGCAGGCAAGTCTGTACTTACAAAGTGCCATGGCTGTGGGGCAGGTACCTTGCTGCCTTTCCCCTTGCAGGGGGAGGCTGAAGTGGGAAGATTGCTTGAGCAAGAAATCTCACATTGGCAACCAGCCTACAAGAGACCCTGTCTCAAAACAAAAACAGCCCGCCAAGGATCAATGCAAGGCTGGCCCAGGTGGAAGCTGGAGAGGTTCCAGCAATATGCAATTATAAGTCTAGAAAGTAACTGTGTATAATAACACCCAGAGCCTGAGAAGTATCTAGAGAGAAATGAAACTGAGCATATGGAAGAGTAGTGCTCAAAATGATAACGCTTTGGGCAGAAGAGATGGCTAAGTCGTGAGTCCTGACTGTGCTTCCAGATGATCAAGGTTCCATTCCCAGCACCCACATCATGACTCACAGCCATCACAATCCCAGAACAGCTGACACCCTCTTTTAGCCTCCATGGACATGAGACAAACAAGCAATATATAGACATATATACAGGAAAACACACACAAGAAATATTTAAATTAATTTTAAAAACCTTAAAAATGATAGCACATTGCAGAGAAATCAAAGACCTAATAGTAGACCTTAGAAACTAAAAGATTCAACACAGATTTGTGTTATACCGGAAAATGCCAAAACATACAACCCTAAATCTCTGGAAGTAGTTATGAAGAAAATGGAGGACCTCACAGAGATATATTTTATTATTTTTTTTACTATTATTACTATTGTCATTATTTGGGACATTCATCTGCCCTCTGCTTCAAACACAAATGCTACTTCTACCTCCTAAGAGCAGTTTTGGTTCAGCATCCACAAACAGAGAGTGCACAGGATGGCTGCTGTATAACACATGTCCCCCTGCTATCATGATAGGATGCCACCTTGGAATTGCTTCGGTAGCCATGACAACAAGAGCAGATCAATACAATGGCATACAAGCTTAAGGGGATGATAATGGGACTATTAGCATTCCACAGTAGATTGAGGAGAGGAAAATCTGAAGGCCCTCACCTAAGATTCTGGCTACTGTCCTCTCTCCAGCTGCAAGTGGTCATGGGATATGCTAGGATTTATGGGAAGTGAAGTACTTCCATGAGGCCATCCTGCAGAATAAGTTGGGACTTTGCAATGATGCATATGTTCAGGGTCACCTATGCTTCTGTACATAATCTGTCTCCCAACCTCTAGAAGCAAGTGTGGAGTAAACGAATTGATTCCACCATGATTGACTTTAATACTTGAATCTGTCCTGCATGCCCGTTTGGAGTGAATGGACATCCGGTTGTGTTTCCCCAGGGAGAGTTAGCACAACAGTGACCCAGCAGTGGCAGTGACGACAGTCCCAGCTGTCAACTGGAAGAAATTATTTCAAGCAGAGCCCTGGGACGTGTTCAGGGGTCTCTGCTGGTGGCAGCTCGCCCGTGTGGTCAATAAACCTGTCTCTAAGATTATTTCTAACCCTTCTGTGCAGGTAGGGATGACCATGTGACACAGGTGGCATGTGAAACACACATGCAAGTGATTTCATCATCTCCAGGTCCATCTGTGAATAAGTGTAAACAACAGACGAACTGGTAACATTTTAGTAGCTTGACCAAAAAGTTGGCCCATTGCAGTAACCAGCATTTTACATTACAACCAATCTGCCAGCCTGACTGCTACCCTACCCCAGACTTAAATATCTCTCTCTTGCACACAAGGTCTAAGTAGAAAACTGGCTTAACTGTTTTCTTGTCTTATTAATGACTAATGGAGACTTACTAAAAACTAAATAAGAAATGATTTTTTACTGTAATATAGGTCTTGAGGAGATGAACAAGGAAATATAGGTTACATTTATTAGCTGTGTGTGTGTGTGTGTGTGTGTGTGTGTGTGCGCGTGTGCATGTGGTGTGGAGAGTTTTCATGGTGTGATCAGGAAATGTGTATTCTGATGAGCATGCAGGAGACAGTGCTTTAGTGGCTTCAAGCCTCATTGCTTTTTCCTTCACAACATAGAAAACCCTACCAAGAATATCCCTTGAGGTCAGAGTAGGTCTTATTAAAAAGTTAGTGATTAGAACACATGCATTCTTAGCAACTTCCCACTCTTTTCTGTTTCAGGAACCAAGGAAGGCTAACACTTTTCTGAAAGAAAAAGATAAACAATTAAACAATTTTTGCAGAGTCCTTAACTGGTGGGAAACTTTCAAGTGGCCTCAAACTTACTAGTACTCAAAGTCAAAACAAAGGGAAGTCCAAGCAACTTTTAAATAGAATAGGCCAGCTGGGCTGACATTTATGGGAAATGACAAGCAAGGCACACATTGGCTCAGATTTCTTCCTTCCTTCATTCCTTCCTTCCTCCCCTCTCTTTCTTTTTTTCTTTCTTTCTTTCTTTCTTTTTCTTTCTTTCTTTCTTCTTTCCTTCCTTCATTCCTTCCTTCCTCCCCTCTCTTTCTTCCTTCCTTCCTTCCTTCCTTCCTTCCTTCCTTCCTTCCTTCCTTCCTTCCTTCCTTCCTTCCTTTTTTAAACTGATTGGCCAGTAGCCAGACAGGACGTATAGGCAGGAAAGCCAGATAGGAAATAGAGGTGGGTCAATGAAAACAGGAGAAATCTGGGAAGAAGGAAGCTTGGTCTGCAGTC
>LOEQ01003074.1:21475-33462 GCA_001685075.1 Bramus lutescens | reverse complement strand
ATAGATAGATAGATAGATAGATAGATAGATATAGATATAGATATAGATATAGATCTTTTCCAGCCTGACTATATTCTGTTAAGCCATTGGCCAAAAGCAGCTACTTTATTAACCAATAAAAACAAAACATATACAGAAGGCTTTCCACACCACATCTTAACCTGGAACAATTCCACAGCCTCTTGTTTCCTGTGGAAACAAAAGCAAAACTGCTTCTCTGAAGCAGTGCGTCTTTTAAGTTCCATTTTACAGATATATTTTTGACTTCTGTTTTAAAGCTGAGGCATTTAAAAATATTCAGGTTGGTGTATTTTATCAGTCTCTCTTCCAGTCCCATGTCTCTCGGACAACTGTTATTTGTTTGTCAACATTCAAAACATTCAAAACCAACTATACAGGACCCAAACTTCCTGTGTATTTCCCATATCTACATGACTTTTTGTCAGAAGCTAGGGAACAGTGAGTTAGAACTGAGTGGCCACTGATAGTCTCCAGCCAGGTGTGATGCTCACACCTGCCACCCAGCACAGTCAGATGGAGGAGGGTTTCTGTCAGTTCCCAGCCATCCTGAACATAGCCTGAGCTAAAAAAAAATGAGTCTTTGGCTCAGACGCAAACAAAACCCCAAACCTGCCCTCTCCAAAGCCCTCGGCTGCTCAGCCACAAGCAGGGACCATGGACTGAAGCAGGCAGTAGGTGGTAGTATCACCGTGGGAACAGGATATGTGTACCACCTCTGGGGTGCTCAGTTCCCCATGGATGGGGGGGGCGCTCTCATGGTGGCAGTGGCTTCCCCATCAGATGTCTCAGACAATAGCAGCAGCCTTGGATTCATACGTTCTCTCTTCATATGCATTTGATTCTCCGTGTATACAATGCACTCTGAAAGGAGTGTGGCTAAGCCCCCCACACAGAAGTCTGATTTTTGCCTCTTGTATGTCTAGTCCCTTCTGCCCCTCATAGCCCTGAGTCCTGCCTCAAGTGTGAGCGTGCTGTCGGAGGCATGAGCACTGTGTGGCTGGTGGCTGACAAGTTGTTCTCTCATCCACAACAGGTCTGCCTCTTCGGGAACTCTGAGGTGTCCCTGCGGGACCATTTGCGAGCAGGAGCCTCTGAGGAGGAGCTTCTGAGAATCATCGGGGCAGCAGTAGGTAGGAAGAAGCGGCAGCATGCAGGTAAGGGCTGGTGGGAATGGCCGGGTTAGTCTGAGGAAAGCTTGGAGAGGGCAGGAGGATAAAGCAAGCCTGGGCCAAGGGTGCCCTGTCTCAGTGTCCTTCAGGCCACTGGTCACTTCTGTTGAAACTTTGAACTTGGGGTGTGGTAGTTCTTTGAAGAAATAAACATAGCATGGGCTACACAGGGGGCCCCAAAATTCTGATCTGCTTTATCAGGCTGAGATATCACTGGATCCCTGGTTTCCCTCATGTTGTCTTTAGGAGAGAGAGAGGATTTTTCCAGACTGTTCTCTGGGCTCCTCCTTGGGTGACCTTGCAGTGATGCATGTGCATGCCTGTAGCTGTGCATGGGACTTTGGGGCCACATCCATACACCCATGCATTTCAGTGAGCTCTCCTTTCTCTGTCCTCCCCACTTTCCCACCAGGCATGTTCAATATTGCCCAGATGAAGAACCGGCCCATGATCCTCATCGGTGGGTGATCTATCAGTACGTAACTACTCACCCTTATCCCTGGGGTGTCCTGTAGGGTGGGGTGACAACCTCAGGTCTGCCCCTTGGTAGTCTTCCTCTTGTTTTTTAATCTTTCTTTTTTCTCTCTCTCTCTCATTTTTTCTTTCTTTTTGTCAAGACGGTTTTTTATGTAGCCCTGGCTGTCCTGGAACTCGCTCTGTAGACTCACAGAGACCAGCCTGCCTCTGCCCCTGAGTCCTGGGATTAAAGGCATGCAGCACCACGCCCGGCACTCAGTCTGTTCTTGTTCTTCGTTCTTCTCCCTAGTGTGAACGAGAACTTAACTGTCCCATGATGGGACAGTGAGGGGCCAGGAGAAGAGGTGGAGGAAGGTTTGTTTGGAGGCTCAGTCTCTTCTCTGTCTCCTTTCAGAGCTGTTTTCGGTGCTTCAAGATTCCCCACCAGCTAGCTGGAGCACTTTCTCTCGGGATCCCCTCTGTGTTTGGAATCTGAGTGCCAGAGAGAATCTCTCTGGCCAGATGACAACTTTGCGGAAGAGAATCCGTGTCCCCATGGCCCTTCCTCTGTCTCAGCAGTGTCTGGGGTCTGGCTCCCCTCAGAGACGCTACAGCTGCTACCCCAACTCGAACACTCAGTCAAAGTGCCTCAGCGTAGGGTCCCAGGATCCTGCTGTCCCCTCAGGACCAGGGCCAACCTCAACTCAGCTAACTCATGTGGATTCAGAAGGACGAGCAGCTATGGTAGATGTGGGTGGGAAACCAGATACAGAGCGGGTGGCAGTGGCCTCTGCTCTGGTCCTTCTTGGACCTGTGGCCTTCAAGCTTGTCCAGCAGAACCAGCTGAAGAAGGGAGATGCCCTGGCAGTGGCCCAGCTGGCTGGAGTCCAGGCAGCCAAGGTAACTAGTCAGCTGATCCCCCTGTGCCACCATGTGGCCCTGAGCCATGTGCAGCTGTATCTGGAGCTGGACAGTACACGTAATGCCGTGCTGATCCAGGCATCCTGCCGGGCCCGGGGCCCCACCGGGGTGGAGATGGAGGCACTGACCTCCGCTGCCGTGGCTGCCCTTACCCTGTATGACATGTGCAAGGCAGTCAGCAGGGACATCGTGGTGGCGGAGGTCAAGCTCCTCAGCAAGACTGGAGGTCAGCGGGGGGACTTCCACCGGGCTTAAGGGTACCCCACTCACTCTCCAGCCATGTCTCCCAAGGGGTGCAGTTTGGGCCGAGGAAAAGATGTCACATTCCTCTAAATCTAGTCACTATGACCTAAGGTCACCTTGTCTCTTTACCATTGAGATTTATCATAACCTGGGAGATGTCCTCAACATAAGATACCTCTGGCCTTGACACCTTCCAGGACCCCAGCAATGGAAGGTTTGATACTGGACCCCCATGTCAGTTATATTATATGGATTGTTTCATATGGACAAGCTTACTTAGGGTTCTCTCTTCTCTTCTCTTCCCTGGGGAGACATAAGGGCTCATTAAGCAGAGCAACCCACTTAGAGGAAGGAAAAGCACAAACTTCCTAAAGAATGTATCCCAGTGTCCCCACTCCCTGGCCTCCGGCCCTCTCCTCCAATGGGATGAACTTATGGACTACAACCCTAAGAACTCGTGCCAACCCTTACCCACACCTGGTTCTGCTCACACCTGTCTGCTCTGGCACTTGTCAGAGAAAGAAGAGTCGAAGGTGACCTTCGCCCTTACAACGCACAAATAAAGCCATGGTGCCAGCTCTGGACTTGAGGCTTAGGACCTTTGTCTGGGAGAAGAGCACAAGCTGCTATGTTTTGCCCATCAGCCCCATTCCAGGACACTCCCTGAAAGGGGGTGGGGAGAGGGACCCTAGAAAGGCCAAGGGACATAATCTCTGGACTCCCCTGTGGGAGACAGTGAAATTCAGAATGCGTCCTAAGGCAGCTGGAGTCCCAGGCTCAACTGCATCGCCAACTCTTGGGGATCAGGCTTATGAACTAGAACCTCCCAGGTGATGCACCCATACAACAGCCTGGCATGCTGGGTTCTCAAAGGTGGTCTGTCTGCAGAGGTGCCCTGGCCTGGCGTCCCCTCTGCCTTGTGTGATAGCAAATGTTGAACAATTGGCTCTTTAAAACATGGATGGGTTCCTGTGGCAAATGTCCCCAACTCAAGCCATCCACATAACCTCAATTGGTTTGGAACATTCCAGAAAATGTACATTGGCACTCATGTAACTGGATGAAACTGCCAGGAGCTAGCTTCAGCCCACCACTGGCCCAGTCCACTCCTGCAAGTCCACATGGGAAGAAAAGCTTCTAGGCAGGTTGGGGTGAGGATGAATTTAATATCTTTTAGTATTACAATATATTCTTTAAAAAGGGTGCGGGTAAAAAGGACACTGTAGATTCTGTACATATATGAGCCTTATTTGTCTTCTGCAGCAGCTGGTGAGTGGTCTTGACATAAAGGTTGACAGATGTCCTGGGGAGATGGTCACAACTCCTCAGTTGCTGGCAACAGGAGTGGTTGGGAAGCACCCATGCCTGACTCACTGGACACCTGGACAAGCTTCCATTTGTGGAAGGAAATTGCCGCTACTGAGAAGGGATGTGTTGGCTGGACTGTGAATCTGGCATTGTGCACAAGGTTACCTGGAGCAGTCGACCCACAGGCAACAGGAAGGGTGGGGCAGTACTGGGGTGGACATCATCTAACATTGAGGACCCCCGCTGGGTACCAGTCACTTCCTGCTCAGTCACCCACAGTGGTCTGTGGTCCAAGGCACTGTTGAAATCTGGTTACAAAGACATACAGCACCAGAGCCACTAGCCAAATTTGGAAAATAATAAATAGAGAAGGCAAAATTCTTTGGGGTGAAATGGCTGGGCTCTGGAGAGATGCCAAATGGCTTTTCTGAGGATCCAGCATGTTCCTTCAGGAGCTTCCATCTTGTCTTTCCCAGTGCTTGTCCAGTCTTTGTGGTGCTTGGGAAGGCAGAACACAGCCATGCCTGCTGCCTGCCCCTAGCTTGTTAGGCTGACAGCCTGGCCAGTTTGGAAGGAGATGGCAAGTGGTCCAGCCCCAGCGTCCTCACTCTCAAGAGTTTGCTTGTCGGGGCGGGGGGGCATTAGCCACTCTTCTTAGAAGCCCCTTCTTTATACTTGCTACCCCTCTCAAATCAGTGCGCATGCCCAGCTGAACCTGTTTCTCCTCCCCACGGCTACTACGGCCCCACCCCGTGAGAGTCTCATACAGGAAAACACAAGATGGGCAGTTACAGGCATGAACATCCACAGCCATTGGCAATGACGCTGAGACAGGGGGTTAGATGGGATGATGCAGGAGCTGGCAGATGCTAACCATGCAAGACTGGTCTCAAGATGAGCGGGAACGGGGTGCTTTAGACAATTAGAACCTCCACGGACTTGATCTTCCCTGCTCCATTTAGAATATTTGTGTAGCTATAATAGTGGCTGCCCACCTGTGCCATTAAAAACTGAAGATGGACAGAAGAAGAATAAACAGGGCCAGAGGGGCCCCATGCAAGTCAGGCCCAGTGGGTGGGATGGAGCCAAACTGGGCACGATGCGGGGGCAAAACCCTGAGGTGAGCATCCTCTAGAAGCTCTCCTCCCCCTCCTTTCAGTATCCCCTGATCTCAGCCCCATCTACAAGTCTCCCTCAGAATGACGGTCAAATGTGGAGGGTGGTTCTAGCCCTCGGGAACAGCTCCCAAGGCCAGCTGCAGCCAAGTACATGGAGTTCTGCATGACCTCAGATGGAGCCTGAGACCAGCCGAGTGAATTGGCAGTGAGGCACTCCCACAGGAGTGAAGCATTTGAGTGTTGGCCTCTGGTCAGAGACCACTAGGAACCCAGACAATGGTCAGGTTGCATTGGGGTTTGCTTTGGTGCCCCTATGCCTGAACCTGGTAAAGCGATGAGGAGAGCTTTCTTCGACACCCCTTCTTACCAGAGCCATACTATAAGATGCTGGGGAGCCGGAGTTCTGCAATCCAGAGATGAATCTGGGGACCAGAGATTAGTGGTTGGGATGGGGGTGGCTGGGAGAAGAGGAGAGACCCCAGATCTTACTCTAGGAAAAATGCAAATAACTCACTTGCTGGGTCTGGTCCCTTTCAACATGCGTCCTTCTGGATGCTAGAGCTGTCTCACTAGAACACATAAGGCCTCTAGTCTACCCCAGATCCATGTTCCATTTAGCTGTCTCTTCCGGTGGGAGCCATGAGTCCCTGCTGCTGGCTCTCAGGTCCCATTCCACCACATAATGTATGAGAGTTCGGAAAAGGAATGTGGTCTGGATTTTAAACAGCTCCGTGCCAACGTAAGGTGTGGAGAACCATGTCCTCCAGCCTGGGATTTCCTGACCAAAGCCCAGGGCCTGCAAGGGATATGCAGTCTGGTCTTAGAGAGTGATGGTCAGGAGAGGGAGGGTCACAGGGAGAGACAGGACGTGAATAATGATGTAGCGGGGAAATGAGAAGACCCTCCATCAGTGTGGGAGACACCTGGTCTAGCCACACACAGCCCCTAGGACCCAGCCTAGGGCTCCCAAACCCAGCTTTCCAAATCACTTCAGTCATTGCTGCTTCTCTTCAGCTCCTGTCTCCCTATGTCCAGGCCTGCTGCTATGTGGCCAGTACCCGGTCCCCAAGTCAATAATTTAGCCTGCTTATTGCCCGCTCACGGGCGACCTCTGGAGCCTGAGTCCCTGTTCGCTTGCGGTTGCGCTTGAACTTGCTTAAGTCCTTGTCAAAAACTTCTCCAGAACGCAGAGCTGACACCAGGTCATCAAACTCTCCACTCTCCTCCAGTGTGCCGCCTGCCAGGACCTTCCGCTGCCTCTGCCATCTCTCTTTTTCACGCTGCTCCTTCAACTGAGAGTGGAAAGGAGAGGTGACTCAGGGACTGCCAGCAGCTCTCTGGTCCATAGATGCTCTCCCAGCCCGAGCCTACCCCTACCCTGCACATGCTTCACCTGACAGGGACTGCTCTGCTTCTTCTCAAGATACCCCACCATCCCCATCTTACATGGCTTTCTCTCCCCATGCTGGGAGAATTTCTCTCTTTTGAGGCTAACAGTAGCCCCCAAAATGTGCCCAGCTCCTATTTAATCTCACATACTCCAAGGAGCATCCTGTCCTTCATACCTGACTGCCACATCCTGTCCCCAGCCAGGCCCAGCCCTTACCATGGATTCCATGCGTGCCCTCCGCTCATCCTCCTCCTTCCTCCTCCTCATGGCCTCCAGGTCCTGCCGGGCCTCCAAGAAGGCCTGCAAGAAGGTATCAAAAATGCCAAAGAACTCGTCCGGCTGCATCTTACTTCCCTGTTCTCCAAAGTGTGTCAACGCCTTGGCAAACTGTAAAAGACACAGGCAGAAGTGTGGTAAGCCCAAGCCTGCAGTCAGCTAGCTCCCAGCTAAGCCCAGTCCAAACTGCGGGATTGTAGGCATGGAGACAGAAGATTCAAATCCCAGGGTTCACCAGCAAAATTTGCTAATGGGTCATTCTTTGTCCCTACCTTGTTATCTCCCCCACCCCTCTACCCCCCAAAAAACCCATGAGGCTGATGGGTTGAGTCTACCTGATAGTCTCCCTTCGTGCCACCTCATATCAGGAGATGGTGACCTGGGGAAGACTTATCTAAAGGCCCCTCACAGGCCATATAATCATTGGGTGACTTAGTTGATGGGTGACTTACTTAGCCCTTCTGTGACTTGACTTCTCCACCTGTGAAGTGGGGATCAGCCTCACAGTATTATTGTGGGAGTTAAGTGGGGTGACAGGAGCGACTGGCTCTGTGTCCATGAAGCAGGCACTGCTCTGACTTTGAGCACTGTGTTCTCTTACCCAACTCACATGATATTTAGGAAACATGTCCCCACGCAAAAAGTCTTCCTGGGACTAGTAGCCTGAGCGCTTTCTGGGAGTTTGCTAGAAATGCTGCCTCTCCAGCCCTACCGTGGGTCTCCTGAATAAGAGACCACACATTAAAGGTAACCCCGCACATGGCTCCTTTTGCATCCACACAGGTAGAGTGCCAGCAAGTTCATGGCTGAGCTAGGCACTCGGGATGCTCACCCAAGTGACTGAAACCCTCTTCTCAGTGTTTACATCTGTTTAATAGGACTATAAACTTTCAGCAAACCTGTATGGTAGGTGAGCAAGAAATGAGACACTTGTGGTGGAGCTGGCGTGGGGATGCAGTGGGGGTGGGGTGGGGCTAGGTTGGGGCTGGGAGGCCTGGGGTGGGGATGGAGTGGGGCTCATTCAGTCAAGTGCTTGCCATGCAAGGGCAGTGACCTGAGTCATTGATCCCAAGCATTTAATCAGGGTTTGGTGGTGTGATCTCAGCACTGAGGAGGAGGATGCAAGAGGATCTCTGAAGCTTGCTGGCCAACCAGTCTAGCCTAATCATTGAGACCCAGGTCCTAACGAGACCCTGTTTCAAAAAATAAGGTCTTCGGCTCCTAAGGAATGACACCCGAGGTTGACCTCTGGTCTCCCATGCAGGTGTACAAAGCACATACACACAAACACACACATACACAAAAATAAAATTTAAGACAGTGCTTCTGGTGCTTGGGTACCTAAACAGTGAACCCTGGTCTCTGCAGTATGAGGTTGTCGTTGGTTGCCTTGGAGCAGAGGAGATGGGATTTCTCTAGGCTCTGAGGCCCTGGGTTTGTCCCTGTCCATGGTAGGACCAGGTGGAAATCAGGCCTAGGCAATGATGAGTTGAGTTGAGGAGCAATGGGGGGGGGCACCATTACCTTATCCCTGGCCTCATTGAGCTGGTCCTCCAGCTCTGAGAAACTGAAGCTGGACACTGTGATGAAGTCACTCATGACAGGAACGAATTTGTCATTGGGGTCCCGTGCCTGGCACTTTTGATATTCCAACTCCTGGGAAGGGAAGAAAAAGCAAGATTTAGACAGAGTTCAGGGGCCACCACAGGCTCCTCGCTAGCCTCGTTAGCACATGCCTGCGGAAAAGATGAACCTGGGTTCACAGTTCTGAAGGCAATGCTGCCTCTGAGAGTTGTTGGTCTGGGCAGCTGTTTCTATCCTTCCTTAACCCATCACCACTGCTATCCTTTCTGGAATGGCTTTTGAGTGAACCGGGGGCAAGTAGTATTGTCTTGGAAATCTTGCTGCTGGGCTGTGATCCACACTTTAAGTAGCACTTTCCAGGACGATCAAGTTGGAAACTATCACCCATGGTGGCAACATAAGAAGGTTCTCTAATTCCTAACTTTAGCCTGAATCGATTCTCCTCTTACCCTCCCCCTTCCTTCTTGAGAATTCTGGGAGAAGTCTCTAGTTTCCAAGTGTGAGGGACAAAGAGTTGAAGATGTCTCAGAGAGTACATCAGCCATGAAGGTGCAGGAACAGCAATGGTAGTAACAGGACCAGAGACCCAGTGCTGGGATCCAGTGTTTGTGTCTTCTCAATATGCCTGTATTGAAATCCTAACCCCTAAGGCAAAGCAAGGAGGTGGGATCTCACAGGTGCATCCAAAGGTTTGACACTATGGCATGATGTTGTCATCTACAAAGTGCACACTTGAGAAGTACATGACCAAGTTATGAAAAGATAATAAAAAAAAAGTCTTAAGTAAGTTGGTTGGTTTGTGCCAGGCCCCGTTCATAGCTCTCCTGAAGCTCATGTGACCTACAGGTCCCGGGTTGGACACTCCTGTCAAATGACTAGGTCATAAGGGCAGTGTCTTTGTATAGTGGTCCTATCAGTGAGTCCCTGGGAGCTTGTCCTTTCTATCAGGTGAGGACACAGTGAGAAGGTCCCACCCATGAGGACCAGGCCCTCAGGACATCAGACCTGCCAACCCTTTGATCTTGAATGGCCCACCATGCCAAATTCTAAGAGGTAAATATCTTGTTTAGCAAAGCCACTCCATTGATGGACTTGTTTAGCCATCTCAAAGAAAGGACTAAGATGCCTAAGTTCTCATCAATGAGTGGATGAGCCCTCAGGGCCTCCACTAGTTCAGGCATGAAGGAAAGAGGTGTAAGATAGGATCTCATGGGGCTGGCAGTCCCCACTGCCACAATGCTGTATGCTTCCCATAGTCAGCTCAGTGTGCTCACTGTGGTCAAACCTGAGCAGGTGACAGTCCTAGGGTTCAGTCTCCCTGCTTGGTGACATACAGAGTCTCAGCCACACAGCCCTTCTGTCAGGGTCGAACTGTAAACCCCAAGAAGGTGGTCACGGTTTCCTGAAGGCTCTGTCCACTGTGTGGCTGTCCCACCTTCCCATCCAGGAGCCCCGGGTCATCGAAGTGTATCACACAGGGTTTCTGCTGTCTGAGATGCGGCAGCAGGAGGCACTGGACCCAGTGGTAGCAGCAACACTGGCTTCTCCACAAAAGCCTCCATGCAAGTCCAGCAGGCTCACTTACCACCTCCACTGCTTGGAGGCCCCTCCTGAGATTGCCCACCTCCTTCTCCAGCTCTGCCAAGCTGTGGGGAGATAGGAGAGGAAAGACACCATCAGCTCTGGATGTGAGGAGCCAAGGATGGCTCAAAGAGAGGGCAGCTTGAAGCATGGCAGCATTACGTTCCAGCCCCTTAGCCCGCTGATCACCTCCAGCAGATCACCTCGCTGTGTGCCTGTTGGTGTCTGTAATTTGTCAGAGTGAAAGCTCTGCTCCATGGATCCTTCCAAATGCTGTGTATCACATTGTGTGTGTGTGTGTGTGTGTGAAGTGCAGGTGCACGTGTGTGTGCACGCACGCATGTGGAAGTCAATAGACAACTTCAGGTGTCTCCATAAGACCTGTCCATCTTAGTTTTGTTTGGTTGTTTGTTTGCTTGGGTTTTAGATACAGCACTCAGACCATCATGCTACCTGCTGTACTATCTCCCAATCCCTATCAAAAACTTCCTCACATTAGCATCTGACCTGGATTTCTTCCCGTGACCTTCATCGTGTTTATCACCATTTAACAGGGTTGGTGGTAGAGGTGAGTATGGAGAGATATTTGATATGATGAGGTCGGTCCTGAGGGTGACCCCTGAGATGGCACTGTGGCTGTTAGCCTGGGATGCCGTTGTCACACTGTGGTGTAGCAGATGTTAAGCAGATCTGGCACCATGCTCTTGAATTTCCAATTCTCCAAAGCCATGTGTCAAATACACTTCTAATTTTTAGAGTTACCAAGTCTCAGTGGTTTGTTAGAGCACAGAATATCTTACACACAGTGGCACTGAGTACCTGTTAACTTTAGCATTTCTGGCTTCCCAAGACCCCAGACTTAGTCTAACAGCCTTAGGAAGTGTTGTGGATTCCCTGCCCATTACAGTTCAAGGAAGGTCCCCATTCTTCCAACTGACCAGGCTTTTAAATATATGCTTAGTTTTTAATTTATTTTATGTGTGTGTGTTTTGCACCATATGCATGCCTGGTGCCTGAGGAGGCCAGAAGAGGACATTGGATCTCCTGGAACTGAAGTTACAGATGTTTGTGAGTCGCCATGTGGGTGCTGGGATTTGAACTGGGGTCCTCTGGAATTACAGGCAGTGCTGTTAACCACTGAATCATCTCTCTAGCCCCTAGCCAAGTGGTCTTTATTCTGAGTTGGCCCCCTCTGCCTATTAGAGTTATGTTCACACCCCAGGACACTCAGTCAGTGTGCTGCATGGCTGGCCCCCTCCCCTACCCTGCAATAAGCAGAGAGGGTGTTTCCATGTTAGGCTTAAGTTCCATCTGCCCACAGTGCAGCTGGCGCTGGCTCAATGCATCTGTTGCAGGCTTTCTTTTTATACATGGCTTACTTCCTCATTCTTCTGGTATTTTCCAGAAGCACCTCTGAAATAAGATGATTGGCACTTCAGAGAGCAAGCTGTCTCTGATTCTTCTAAAAGCATACCAAGACACTGCCCATTACCAGTGTCCTGTCACGTGAGGGAAGCCACGTGTGTGGTCACAGGTGAAGAAAGCATGGAGGAGCTGCTTACTTGACTTTGGCGGCTTCTGATAGGTGCCGCAGCTCCGCGGGCATGTTTAGGATGTCAGGGAAGTGCTTCTCCAGGATCATGATCAGGTAATGAAGCAGAGAGATGTTCCTGTGGGTGACAGATGTGTCAGGGGAGGGGGTGGTGAAACCAGACCGAGTGTGACGCGAGGAAAAACAAAGAAGGGACTGGAGAGATGCTCAGCAGTTACAGGGCTTTCTGCTCTGCCAGAGGACCTGAGTTTGGTTCTGAGCATCCACAATTGCTGCAACTTCAGTGCCAGGGGATCCAGTGTCCTCTGCTGGTCCCATAGGCAACTGCGTGCACACACCACACACACACACACACACACACACACCAC